>JALPQI010011643.1:0-34415 GCA_025490895.1 Thaumatotibia leucotreta
CACCACGTGGTCAACATTTAAGTCACCTTGTGGCTTAGCATTCATTTTTTAGCATCGTGGTTAAAATTAAAATATATAAATAACTTGAATGATAACTTTGTGTTTTGGATATACAGGGTCACTAAAAGAATGGTGAATTTCCGCTGCCAGTGACGATTTGGGAAGCAGAATATAAGCCCCCTAGGGGATTTTAGTCTGAAATAAATTCAAGTGTCAGAAGCAGTATTTCTAAGTAGGTAAAGCTAGTGGGTGCATATTTCCAAAAAAAAATCGATCAATCTGAAACTTGCAAAAACATCCCAGGGGACCTATTGAGTCCCGAAACATGACAGACAACGGGAATGCACTTATTTTTTGGCCACCTTGTATATAATCCGGACCCATTGTGGTCGCTGGTCGCGGGGCAACCTACCAAACCCTACGTCGGTTCAGACATCGCAACGAAGCCTTGTTGTGTCACCTTTTGGGTCTAATTAAAGTTTTTTGATTTGTATATGTGTATCTGGTAATTAAAGTGTCACTGTCGTCACTGACCATTATCTGATAAAAGATTGACGACGGACAGCAGCGTCATCACAGTAGACACATTACTGTGATCGCCAATCCGCTTGCCCAGCGTGGCGATTATGAGCATTTACCTCCTAATGCGTGTAAACGCATGAGAGGCCTACGTCCAGCAGTGGATTATCATAGGCTGATGATGATCATCTGGGAATTTCTCCGAGTGTTTTAACCGCTGTGACTTCGGGGGCAACCTTATCACACGAATCCCGTGACAGATGCATGAAGTTGTATGTAGGTATGAGATCCCCACGGAAATCGGGTAATAATATTGCCACCAAAGTCACGGTAGTTGAAACGCTCAAAGAAATGACAATCTGTATCTTATATTTTCAATTGTTTAATTTTAGTTTCACGATGACACATTGATTCTACTGTAATGTCATGGAAACTTTTGTGTTAATAAATTATAGTTATTTATTATACAAGGGGGCAAAGTTGTGGTTTAACTGTCGTGCCAATATTGAGACCCAGTTTTGGGAATCTTGAGCATTGCGAAGGTCTCAAGGCACGAGAATTGAACAAACTTTGCCGCCAAGTATAATACAACTTTTCTCCCCTCACTATCGCGAGGAAATAATTATGATTACAAATTTCATCTCATCCAAATATAAATTAAATTAAAGAAACCATTTAAAACTCAATGTCGAAACGTATCGTAGAGTACCTAGAGTTACTCCTGCTCCTGGTACTTAATATAGCTAATGGCTTACAAAGTCACTAATGACAATTTACCAATTTAACATATGAGCTGCGATTGCGCATGCTTCCTACGGTCATACAGATTCATTTATACTAGGCAGTAGTGGATCATCGGAATTAGAGCATGGTCAAATTACTTTATTCACATGTTGATAAAAAGCGTTTTTACCCACTCGTATTGAAGGATAAACGAGCGTCCTTATAACAGGCGATAAAGTGGGACCTTATACTAAAAGGCGCACAAATTAAGACGCGAGCGCAGCATGTCGAAATTCGCGGGTGACGCAAGGACTGGACACTACTGCTGAAGGTTACGCTGTGGGTGGACGGTTATACCAATATCTTTTACTCAATGGTTCATGATTTTGTCCCTCTAATGGTTCTTTATAATAAACGGTTGTGTGAGATAAATACAATCATTTTTGGTTGACAGTAAGTATTCACTATCAAAACTGTTATTTATTCCTAGCAATTTCATTACCAAGGATCGGACAAACGCCCGTCATTTTGAAAACCCTGTTCCGTGCAATAGAGATTCCCTTATCTTATGATATCAACATATTTTATTTAATAAGATATTATTTTAATAATACAAATCACAAAGTATCTATTTAAGAGATCCCAACTCCTTCTTACTTGAATTGTGTTGACCATCATTGTGAATTTGTAACATTGGTCACATACGTAAGGATAATTCAATATCAAAAAATCAAAATCGTTTATTGGTCACAATCACGATGTGTACAAGTAAAGTAAGAGTTGCAATGTTCTAAATAGATACTTTGTATTAAAGTTACTAAAAAAAATCTTATGAAATAAAATATATTAATATCATAAGATAAGAAAGTCTCTACCGAACGGAACAGGGTTATGTTTTCAAAATGACGGGCGTTTGTCCGATCCTTTTTCATTACGACCAAGCGGCCCTAGCACATCTTCAAACCTCTCGTGTTTGAAACTTATACAAAACTATTGAAAGAACGGAGAACACCGAAGTTCGTAAATTTCGGGGATTTGTCTCTGTCACTCTAATGATGACTTCGTTGGCATGACAGAGAAAAATCCCAGAAATTTGCGGATTCGTAGTTCGCGGTAGGACTGCAGGATATGAAATATTATGTATCGGGAAAAAAAATTGAGAATAGTACATTACGACATTAGTCCGAAAAACATGAAATTCGAAACGAGGAGCGATGTTTTAAATCGACACGAGTTACGAATTTCCTTTTGGGACGTGTCTCGTACGACGTTTTTTAGTACAGTTGGCCCTCCGAAGTTTTAGAACTGACGTAAAATGAGCCACTTCTCGCACTAGAGCCTAAAAAAGGCACCATCTGTACTAAAAAATATGTGTTGTCTTTATTTTACGTGTCTTCGATTTCAAACTTTTATACCTAGCCGTTTCTTGGCATTGGGAAAGCCTATCCCATAGAGTTCGTGAAAAATGTTTTTTTTCGCAGCCTGGTTTCTTTAAAAAATCATACGCCAATCTGCATTTAGTTAATAAAATCGATGCATTAATCCACCAAAGATAATATTAATTTTGTATCAGCTTTCAACTAAAGTGAACATTTCCTAAAATACCTGTACATATAACTATACGGTTAAACTTACGTGTTTTTGGCGACTACGCGCGACATGTTTTGGACAGCCTAGGTCTCCATTATCTTATCAACCACTGAGTCCGTGTTAAATACACGTGAGTTTAACCGTTTAATTATATTTATATTTGTCTCACGAATATATTATTTAAATTTCTCGAAATAGATCATTAAAAAAAAACGAAAATTAAAACGTTTTATTTACTTTTGGGACATCTCGTTAGATACTACTGTTCGTCGTCGTTTGTGTAATTGTCTCACGCAATATTAAATTCAGATCTTTTCAAAATGTGACAAATCGTGACCATAAATAATGCTCAGCGTTCATCACGTTGTTTTATTAATGAACCATTTTATTAACATCCATTTTTGGCACACACAACTAGGGTTGCCAACTATTTTTTAGAGATAGGTATATATATTTTCCAAAAAATACGCGAAAAAATATAGTACCTACATTGTAAATAAATAAATATAACTAGTTTTGATTGAGTAGCGGTAAGAGGAGCATTTGGAACTTTTAATCTCCATCAGCAGCATGCATGATACAATTGGTGTGACCTAGTATTTTTGCGTACAATATTTTTCTTCAACAGTATATAGTACTATATATCGAATACTATATATACATATATATAATATAGTACGGATGGCAACCCTACACACGACAGATAATATTGTCAAATAATCAATTGACGCAATACATCATTGCAGATGTTTTTAAACTGCGTGATCCTAATATGCATAACGACAATGTTGTAAACTTAGTCAAATGCACGTGTTATGTAATATATGATGTAAAATTTAAATGTGGTTGACTATGAAAGTAGTCGGTCTAATAACATATCACATTAGTTGCCTAAACTCTAGTGAGACTTGCATCTTGCCTACATCGAGTATTTTGTAATTAGTGTCATGCATGTTACAGTTTAATGGCTCCAATTTGATATCTGTCACCTCTAAGACAGATCTTTGTTTATATTCGTCTCTTCAATGTTTTATTTTGATTTTTGTCAGTGTTGGAAATTCGGATAAAAATTGCTGACTATAATATATCTATTATTAATTTATACACCATGTTTCGCTAAGCGAGGGTTATATTATATATAAATATTGAGAAAATGAAAAACAAATAAATATAAGACTACTTTAATAAAATACAGTAATGCATAGTTGTGACATACATATTATAATCATAGGTATATATATAAGTAAATAAAAATAATTTTGACATATTTATGTTATGTAACAGTATATTAATAATTAATTAAGTAAATTTACTATATGTAATTTTGTAATTAATAATAAGTCATAATGTAATAGTATAATATAAACATATGTAAAATATAATAAACTTAGTGAATTTGTTGAAAAAGTTGAAAATAATTTAAGCTTACAAAGGCAGCTAAATATTTTTGGGATTGCACAGTCGAAGGCAAAATACGGTGTAAGTACATACAGAGTGTTTTTTTTTCGACCGTTCAAATTCTACGTAGTGAATGTGTAGATCATACTCACCAACTTTTACTATGGGGACAAAGTCGAAATCGCGAAAAAAAAATCAGCTGTTTCATACAAATTGGCGGCATTACGCCGGCCAAAATGTATGAAACAGCTGATTTTTTTTTCGCGATTTCGACTTTGTCCCCATAGTAAAAGTTGGTCAGTATGACCTACACATTCACTACGTAGAAATTGAACGGTCGAAAAAAAAAACACCCTGTATATAAAATGCTCAAAAATATAATAGGTATATCCCAGTGCACCTTAATACTGTGTAATAAGAACGTCGTAACATATTTCTAAGATGATTCTTTTGATGCACATTTTTGCACTTGAATGCACAACACAAACACTTTAGCAGGCTTGACAAATAAGCGATATATTTTATTAAGTGCCCTTAGAGTTACAAAGAGTGGAGATTTCAATATATATTATGTAAAATAAAAATAAAATGAATTTTATGTTACTTTACAAAAAAAATTGTCAAAAGCCGTAATAAAAATTATTATTTTACATAAAATTACAACTAATTATATAAAATAATAAGTTTGACTACGACTTTAGATAATAGTTCACATTTAAATTAAGTGACTTAAAGACACTTTCGGATCAGATATTAATTTTCGACAAAGATTTTTCATTCACATAATTACCTATACTTACATATACTTAAGTACAATGTATTTGTAAATACGAATATAAATACTATTAATAAAAAAACAATATGGAATCTAATAAATATATTTTATGATAATAACCAAACGTATATATATATAAAAACTAAGGCCAATTATAAAGGTCAAGGTCACCAGTTGCATGGTGACCTTGAAACAAGCATGCAAGGTACCAATAACGTGACGTCACGACCATTAATGTAAGGCCAACATACACTGCGACGTATTTCTAACCGTACACGGGTGTGCCCAATGCCAATAATTATAAAATAAATAAGTTATTAGATTTGTATATTATGTAACATGCCTACGATTTATTAGTTGTATATTATATTCCCTTCAGAAGAAGTTCGGGAAGGATTACTCACGAAATAAAACTATAAAAACGAACCCTGTAAAGTGTTCGAAACGTCGGAATGAAGTTAAAGTTAATTAATATACGCGAGTTTATCCGTTTTCATAGTTATATTTCTTTAACAATTTTGTTATTAAAGGTCAAAGTGTAAGAAGCATGTTCACTGAACGTTTATAAATAAAGGGTTAAATTTTAGATTTTTTTTGTAAAAAAAAACCATGAACAATTGATAATCACATGCAGCAAATAATGCTGAATGCGTTTTTGTCTATACTTAATATAACATTGAACTAGCCGAGTGATCTAAAAGAGTAGGACATAAAAAAATCCGAACGTTGAAAACAATGGCTTAATTTTTTTTATAAAATATTGTGATTGTATTTAAATTGTAGCAGAGTACAAAAAGTATTAATGTCTCCGTTTTCACCTTCCTAATCAATCCTTGATCGTATATTATGACAAACGACTAAAATAAAAAGTGGGCATTAGATTTACATATTGAATATAAAGAAGCCAGGCAGATAATAATATTTTAAAGTAGGATCATTATCGTCTTACAGAATTTTAACACTGTAATACTAGGTCAATGTAAGTAAGTTTGTTGTTGTCTACTTCAAAAACGAATTTAGCTGGTAATGAAAGAAAAATTGAAGTAAAAACAATGTGGCCTCAATTATAATATATGTAAATAAAACTTTATTACATACATATTTTCCTCATTGTTTATAAAACGTATAAAACATAAAATTACTACAAATTATAAAGGGCTCGTGAAAAATGTATTAAATTTCAATCAATAACATCTAGGTATATTATAATCTAGTACATTAGTTCATTTCAAATTATTAGGACAGTTAAAAAAAATATCAGCCACACTACGAATCGTTATGTTTGTCACATCTAAATAACTTATCCAATGAATAAATAAAAAGTCCAAGGTAGTTTCCAATGTTACTCAAACTTTGGGCAAACGAAGGGGGGCAGGGGCTAGGGGCGGTCTTCACCTAACTTGAATGACAGTTTTCCTTGACAGTGACAGTAAGACTATAGCTAGTATCCGACCGACTTCCGAGGAGACTGACCTTTTTAACCACTAACCACCTCAATTTATTAATTCGAATTTGAAAAAATACGTGTAGATTTTCACGGCATTTTATGTCGGTTATTAGTTCTACATCACGTGAAAAGCCGGTATCAAAATCTACTGGTATTTTTTCGAGCGCCTTAAAAGCACTCGCAACTTTTGTAGAACATAGTGTTTAATATTGAAACGTTTCAACAATCTCTGATATTGCACTTACTTATAGATAGTTGCACTCTCGAAATCGCGTGATATGGTTCGTATCAGATCATTACAGATTAATTAGATTAATGGAACAAACTTTTGCAATACGGAATACCCTAGAAGTGCAAGTAAGAACTTTTAGATGTAGTGAACAAAGTTTTCTCTTCGTATTTTCACGTAAATTCATATTGCTATCACAATGAACTTCATTATCAATTGCACCTAAAATAATTGAGATAAAAAGATAAATTTAGACGTCACCGTGAAAACTCAAAAGGAAAGAATTATGATTCAGATTCAGATTCAAAGATTCAAATTCTTTAATGTACAAAAACACAAGTCAAAGCATTACAATGCACTACATCTGTGTGCTTACCATGTGCTACAGCCGCGTTATTAGCACGAACTTACTTTCTATCCATCCTGCTCGTACTCGTGTATTGGTGCGAGCGAGCCGAAGAGAAGGTAAGCCCGCGTTAATATCGCGATATCAGCTCGTGGTACGGCTATGTACTTTTACAAAGCTCGCAACGCACGCGGTACGGTCCAAGCCAACAAAAAAAACAAAACAATGCGCGAGCGCACCGCAAAGTTTCAGCGGTCAAGTGTATGTTGCGCAACTCACCCCAAGGTCGGCGCAGGAGTGGCCCAAGCAGTGCGCCGGCGCGGTTCGCTTCGTACTGAGAGCGCGCGGCGGCCGCGCAGGGGTTTCACAACTGTTTCTTAACTGGTGATTGTAGAGGGTTTCAAATGCAAGGTCGTGATGAGGGTTCCCGTCTGGATCACATCGACCCTACCGCGAACTTCGAAATACGCAAACGAGGATCATCATCATCATCATCATCAGCCTATGATAGTCCACTGCTGGACGTAGGCCTCTCCTATTAACTATGCGTATAGACGCATTAGGAGGTTAATGCCCATAATCGACACGCTGGGCAAGCGGATTGGCGATCGTAGTAATGTGTCCACTATGATGACGCTGCTGCCCATCATCAATCTTTAATCAAATATGGTCAGTGACACTTCAATCCCTTAGTCGGCTCTTACGACACCCGCAGGAGGAGTTGGGGTGGTGTGCTGAAAGAATTTAATGTATTCTTTCTGCCGTCACCACACGGCCAAAAAACGAGGATACGTCTCTGTTACTCTAATGACGTTTTCGTTGAAGGGACAAAGACAAATCCTCGAAATTTTGCGAATTTTGTAGTTCGAGGTAGTAGGCCAGAATTCGATCACCCTTTTGTTTCACAACTGTTTCTTAACTGGTGATTGTAGAGGGTTTCAAATGCAAGGTCGCGATGAGGGTTCCCGTCTGGATCACAGCCCTACCGTAATCTTCGAAATCCGCTAAATTGGAGGATTTGTCTCTACTTCGAAATCCGCAAATTTTGAGGATTCGTCTCTGTTACTCTAATGACGTTTTCGTTGAAGGGACAAAGACAAATCCTCGAAATTTTGCGAACTTTATAGTTAGTAAGAACTTTATAGGTAGTAGACCACAATTTGATCACTCTTTCGTTTCACAACTGTTTCTTAACTGGTGATTGTAGAGGGTTTCAAATGCAAGGTCGCGATGAGGGTTCCCGTCTGGATCACAGCCCTACCGTAATTTTCGAAATCCGTTAAATTCGAGGATTTGTCTCTGTTACTCTAATGGCGTTTTCGTTGAAGGGACAGAGATAAGTCCTACGAAATTTTGCGAACTTTTAGTTCGCGGTGGTCCAAAATTTGATCACCCTTTCGTTTTCCTCATAGCTGAGTAGTAGTGTTGCCTCATAGGTGACCCTATGAGCTATGCTGCTTTTTTCTAGTTTTGATATCATGCAGAGTGCAGTCAAAGTAATAACGGTAGAATGTTATTAATACTTATTATTTGGTCCAACCGCCTTATTGAATTCCTTTCTTTGACGCAGAAAAGGATGCATTGACGCATCCGAAGTCACCGGGAGCCGTGTGTGGGGCTCACTCATACTACCGGAGAAGAATACCAATGTACAACTTTTATGGTGGCTCTGCGAACTGTAAATCCATAGCTCAGATATTTGGAGCAATTTTGTATTTTCGAGGGCTTTGTTTATATGCTAGCTTTTGAGAATGGTTGCCTTTGTGTCATTCATAATTTTAAAAGAACTCTGTGTAAAATATTCACCTAAGTCCTAAATAATAAATAATTACTAAGGTAGTTTTTATAATTTCATATCAACATTTTCATCGTGCTAGTGAGGTGCACTTTGCTCCCAAATATTTTGCATATTCGGGAGCAAAGTTGTTTCCCCTCTTGTGCCTCTAGAGATCCTTCTAAGTCCCAAAAACTTCAAAGACTCACATCAGACCATGACGTGTCCGTACCGGGCTAAGGACTAAGCTATCTGAGGCTTCGCTATTTTCGGAAAGCGTGATGTCAGATCGTTGCAAGCCTACGTTGCAGGACATGCCCTAATTAGGCCCGGCACGTTCTAATATGGGTCATCATACAGTGGCATTCAAAGTATGGGGTATGTTTCATACAAACTTGTTAATTTATTATTTCATGTGGGAGGGGGTGAGGGGCTTGCGCTATCTATATTTTATTCCAAGAAATCACCCCGTTCAAGGTTTTCAGTGGGTGGTGTAACACCCTGTTTAATTATAACGTACTGCAACTCTATAACGCATATCGTGTCTATTGCATAGGTATATATTTTCCAGAGCTAACATAGAAAAGTACAAGACCGGTTAATTCGATACCATAATATTTTGCAACACGGTATACAGGGTGGCCCATTCAAATCGGTCAGTATGGGAAAGTCTGAAACTATAAGACATATGAAGATTTGTTCTTAGGAACCATGTCACCAATTTTGATAAAAGAAAAACTGCATTCATATATTTGAAAAAAAAAAACTGTACCCGGCTAGGGAATCGAACCCGGTTGTTTTGAAAAAATAAACTTACACTATTTCTATTCAGATATTCAGATATCGTTCGCGTAGGTCTTAAGTAGTAAATAAATGTCTCTAAGAAACATGATGTCTAGAATGAATGGAATGCATTGTTTTCACGCACTTACATTTATTTTACTAGGTGTTTATATTGTGTAAATCTTAAGAAAAAAAATATTTTTTTTCATATCTGTCAACGCAATTGTCTTTATTATTTAAATCGATGACATGGTTTCTAAGAACTGATCTTCGTATGTCTTATAATTTCAGACTTTCCCATACTGACCGATTTGAATTGGCCATCCTGTATATCAGAATAACTTTTCAAACGAAGTTACATCTAATTTGTCAAGCTCAGTTTTGAGCTTACATAATAGCTCTGTACAGACATTGATTGTGTCTCTTATGTCAGACGTATTCCACATGAGTATTATAATATAACAAGGTACATTGTTTGGGCTTCCAAAGGTCAAACCGTGCGAAGATGATAAATAGAATACGCCTAATGACCTAGATTAAACTTTGCAATAGGAGTTGCATGTTGCTTTAAGTAATCTGTCTATCAATACATTTCCTAAATGGAACGACGAATAATACTACTATCATGAGTTTGCCGTGGCTATTTTGGCGTCTTTGTCATTATAAACAAATATGGATGCGGCATAATAGCCGCAACCCGTTTATTTTCACAAACTGCATGGAGAGGGTCGTGGAAATTAGACGAGAACGGAAACATATTATCAGAATGTCCCTATTTATTAACTTACTTATAATAAGATGGGAAGTCTATCTCGCTCCGAGATTTTATCGGTACATCATGTGTTTTTGGAACGAACACAAAAAATCATGCATTTAAAGGTTAAGATGTGTACTTGTATTATCTGATTTATATACAATTGATCTATTCTGTTCTTGTTTCATGATAATGTAAAAACATACAGAAGATTCAATCATAGCATTATGACAAGAACGAACTTTTTCACTCACTACGTATTTAGGTACTTAGGTACATAAAAAAATACCGAAGCCATGGAAATGGTACATTCTCGTCCTTATGTTTCTTTATTCCTATTCTGAATAGAAACAAAGAAACTTAAAAAAAAACTACTATTAAAAAATGTAACGTTTACTAATTTTTCGATCACTAGCCAATTGCATCAATATCTACGCGAATAGACTCCAAACAACTAATTAACTGTGCTCCAAATATAAACCTGAATGATTCTAGAACACTGACCCCCAACTTCACCACTATTACAATATTCTCAATCTAGACATAATATTACGAACTATTATGACAAGATTAATGCAACCGATAATAAAATAACACTAATCGTTATCGTTATATAATCTAAGTAAGCTGTAACGTGTTCTATGAAGAAATTAATATTTTAAGGATTATACAGGGTGGAAAAAACGAATGCCACATGGATGGCAACTACCTTAAATATTGTCAGTATCACATTTTGTGTAAGGGAGACTTTCCTTTGTTTTTAAAAACAATATATTATATTTTTAAGGATTTATGAAAATCGGTTGCCTCAGGCGGAACTCGAACCGGTCAAATGTGTCAAAAAAATAACGTGCCGTAGGTATTTTATAATGCGTTTTCATCGACTCCCGTTATTCTGATTGTAGTTGTTATACCTATAGATAAAAAATAACCTGATCAGTTACCCTTTCAACCTGCATCTATTTTACATTTCTTTTTTGCGTAAAAATTGTTTTCTTTAAGTTTTTCCTAATCTGAATCCGATACTAAATGTGCTGTAGTATTTTTGTTACAACCAGTATATTATAATTTATAATACTCTCCTCATGGGTAAATAAATAATATAATACCGAACCCTCCAGTCAGTATTTAGTATATTATATAATAGGTCTGAAGATGTTTAGGTAGACTTGAAATCGATAACCTAGTAATTCGTGACCGAACCAATTGATGAATAAATATTTGCAATGATATGATCTAAATTTCTCAACTAGCACATAGAAACCTCGTAACAGTTAAATGATGAAACTTAGGGACTTAACCCTTAACTCGACAACGCCCAAAATTCTGGGTATGGTATTTGGCCCACTTTTTCTTTGGTCCACTTTCGAACCGAAATTATTAACTTCACCCTTAATATACACATTTATCAACAAGCGTCGCATTTTGTCTATAGAAAATGTCAGTTTAGTATGGGACCGCGTCCAGCTTTCCGCACGCATACGCAATGTATGCATGCTTACACGTTTCATACTAAACGGTCAATTTTACTAGACAACATGGGTACGCATGCTGATAAATGTGTCTTCACCCTAAGATGTGAGTGGCAAGGAGGCTTGAACTCACAACCATCCCTTATTTGTGTCGAATTAAGTGTGAAAAATTTGGTTCTACCTAAACTTTCAATATAGTATAAAAATATAATTGGGCAGTAAGCATAAGTTTTACAGGTAACATTTTCAGTGTTAATATAATTATATTTTAAAGACAAACGGGTCTTAATCGCGTAAACTTACGTACTAGCGTAACTTAGCGATTAAGACCCGTTTGTCTTTAAAATATGAGTGATAATCGTAAATGTTTAAATCAATTTAATATAATTATGTAAGCAAATTATATAAAAGCCATGTTCCGTAAAATAATTATTTAATATGTACGCAACATGGCTTTGCTAACATGGCAAACTGATCCTGGTAGGTTGGAACAAGCGATTGGCAAAATTAACTGTGACTTGGCTAATATTTCTGTATGGTCTCAAAATTTCGGCATCAAAGTAAATCCAACCAAGTGTCAAGCCATTGTTCTTGGTAGTTCTCGCTTGCTCTCTTTAGTGAACTTAGCACAGCTGACACCGATTATGTATGAGGATGTTGTAGTTCCTTTCGCGTCAGAAGTGAGAAACTTGGGGTTAATTATGGACAGTGGTCTAACTTGGGCCCCACAGGTGTCTGACGTTTGTCGTCGGGTAACCAATATGCTGCGCTCTTTTTATAGGTTGAAGCACTTCCTGCCAGTTAGTACGAAAACCCTCCTTATTCAAGCGTTGGTGTTGCCCGTCATTGATTATGGCGACGTGTGCTACTCAAATATTAGTCAGGAACTTTTAAACAAATTAGATAGGCTGTTGAATTCGTGTATCAGATTTGTTTATGGGCTCCGAAAGTACGATCATGTGTCGGAATTCCGCCGTAAACTTAAGTGGCTACCAGTTCGCGAGCGCAGGTCATCTAGAACACTCTGTATGCTTTATACCATTCTTTTCGACCCAGCCGCACCAGAATATCTAAAGTCTAAATTTTCATTTGTCACACCGCGTCCTGGCTGCGAACTTCGCATGTCTCGGCGTCTTAAACTCACCATTCCCCTTTACCGCACAGGATTTATGTCCAACTCTTTCGCCCTTCAGGCCATTCGTCTCTGGAACGATCTCCCTCTAGTAATTCGTCAAGCGCAGAGCAAATTTTCTTTTAAACGCAAATTACGTGAACATCTGCTTCGCGTACATCAAGGGTCATAGTGGGTGTTGTGGTTGTGCATGGGTACATTGTTTTTATTATTATGTTTTTTATGTATATATGTAAATATATGTATGTATTTTATACGATAAACAAAATATTACTTGTTTTGTGACTTTAATGTTTATTTCTCTTTTTATTTATTCCGCACCAAATGTAAGTTTTCTGTTTGACCCAATGGTTGACTGGTAGAGAATGCCTTAAGGCATTAAGTCCGCCATTTGTACTTTTATTTTTTTGTAACTGTGCAATAAAGGTTAAATAAATAAATAAATAAATAAATAACATGGCTATGACGGCTAATTTAAAAAAAATATTGTACAATATTTAATGGAGAATTTATTATTAACCCTTAAAAAGGCAATAGAATTGGTATGGCAATATATTTACCGCCTATTTTACTCATCGATCGACCGCATTTTTCTTCCATAGTTAAGGCCTTAAAAAATATTAAAATAAATTACTCATACTCATTTATTTGTAAAGCCAATTTACACGTCAAAATGCAAAAATCAATCAAGCAATTAATAGCAATTAATATTTAAATTAAATGAATACGTAAAGTTACAAAAATCTCTAATAAATTAAATTTTAATAATAATATGTCCAATTACGAAAGTTAATAATACAAACTGTACGCTGTCTAACGACTTATGGCAGTAGAAAAAAGTGACTAATTTAAAAAAATAAGTGCGTTTTGTGGATCTGTCATAGAAAATTTGTATTAGCTGCCTTTTTTTTAAAGATATTCCACAAAAATTAACGCTATAATTTTTTGCAATCAATTTGCAACGAAATATGACGCCACGGATAATAAAGTTATAGGTCCATCAACGGAAAATCGATTTATTTGTCATCAGACAGATAACTACAGTTTACGACATATATAAACAATGAAGGGTCGTTAATACTGAGATGCTCGCGCCATGTCACTTCGCAATGCTCACTGACATTTGCGAAGTGATTTTATCGTACGCGAATATGTCACGGCTCAGGTGACGACAAGTCAGGAAGGGCCGAAGGGCAAACAGGTTGTATCAAAAATACTGGTGGCCCTTTTAAGAGGAAATTGGAGCTGCTTTTATCCATACAAACATATTGCCCTGTTTCCTCACTGGATATTGACATTCTAGTACGCTTTTTATTACGTCGGTTTTATAATATGTCGGTTTTGTCGGTATGTTTTGTTTTTTTTTGATATTCTTATCGAAAAAAGCCAAATTTAAAATGCGTTTTCTAACACTCATAAAATAAACATATGTAAATTGCACCATTCTGAAAATAAAGAAAACAAAGTACTGACATATTATGTCAGTACGTTTTCTGACATAATATGTCAGTCAAGTCTATTAGACTTATTGTTTCTCAAATCATGTTTGACATAAATTTTATTATTAGTTTATCGTTGGAGGAGCAATCACGGTCATCAGGGACTACAAAACCCAGCTTTTGCCAATTTGTGCTAGGTATTATCAGACGAAACTACAGTTGTCCCTTTCTGAGGTGTGTCGGAGCTCTAGGCCGTTTAAAGGGACAACAATAGTTTATTAAATTACCTACTTTTCTAAATGCTCCCATTTCCTCATAAGTGTAAAGACACATAATTGTGGTCATTGTGGACTCCGTCTTTGTCTGAAGAATCCATGTGGGCAGGTAGTCGGGCGAAGAGACCAAGTCTCAAAATAATAATCACACTTTATGAAGAATATAGGATGTAATTCAATCACACATTAATTTCACTATAATTACGAAGGATTAGCACTGATTATTATCGATTGCAATTAATAAAACGTTCCACCGCAACACGTGAGGCGCGAGCGCAATATGGCGACCGTCCATTGACAACTGTCAGTCTAATCAACATGGCCGCCACCCCAGTGCTCGGTGTTACGTCAATTGACAGTCCATTTAAAAATCTCAATCAAATATCGATGCGCCGTCACGGCCAACCCTGACAGTCGCACGCCCTCGTGCGAAAGATCAGTCACCGCCGCGTGGAGCATCTGAAAGGAACGACACAGATTTTATTGTTTATTCGATCGACCACTCCTGACTTATGCGAGGAGCGTAACTTCCGTGACAACTAGTAGCCAATCTCTCCTGATTTACTCTGTGGCGTAGACCGGGCGTGCAGGGCCCTTTCGTCTAGCCTACCTCTCCGTACATGGCCCGGGCATGCCGTGGCCCTTTCGACCAACACACATCATTGTACCTATGGCGTGAACCGGGCGTCCTGGGCCCTTCCGGACAGCCTACCATCACCCGCGGCGTAGACCAGGCGTACTAGGCCTCTTCGACTAGCCACCACAATCGTGCATCGTAATAGAGCGTGGACCGGGCGTTCGTAGCCCCTTCAACCAGCTCACCCAAGGCGCGGACCAGGCGTATAGGGCCTCTTCGACCGGCTGTTACCAACGTTAACTTACAATTTGTTTAGCACTCTCACATACCCACAAAATGATGGCACAGGCGCCCTAGGCCTCTTCTGCCGGTGAAGAGCTGGAGGTAATACTGACTACATATGATGTAAAAGATTCCTAATAAAAGTATTCTCTTCAGCTAGACTCACTTTCATTTGAATGCCCCTCCTTTTCCGAGATGACAAATCTTTCTTCATCATCCGAACCAGAGAGGGTGTCTGAGCCGGCGGTCATGGTATGGTCACTCGATACCGAGAGTGTATCACTGTCGCTATCGTCATGGTCCACCTGTTCCTCATTAACCGCCGTCTCGGCCTCCTCAGTATCTGCTAAGCTAGTAGCTACCTCAATTAACCCCTCAAAACCCTTAGGAACTAAGCGTAAATTTTCGTGCGAATATTTGTAGATGCGATTACCACCAGTAACAGCTTTCAGCTCATACCTGTCGTTATCAAGGACTTTAATGATTACGAAAGGCCCGCGAAATTTTCTGGATAATTTAGTTTGGTTTCGCTCACTACATTTTATAAAGACGTATTCTCCCTTTGTAAATGCTTTAACTCGAGCCCTGTCGCGATTGAAACGATCAGTATCAGCTACGGCTGCTTTTTGGATTCTACTTGCTGCTTCATTTCGGACTTCCTCCAAGTTTGCGCGTTGAGGAGGCTTTACATTGGGACATGTTTTAGAAAGACCTAGAGATTGAGCTGTTATGCCGAACATGAGTTCAGTTGGGGTAAATCCTGTAACTCTCGATCGCGTGCTATTTAACGCTAGTTGGACATTGTCAAGCTCCTCACGCCAAACCTTATTGGAATCATTCTCTACAATAGTGAGGAGACTTTTCAGGGTGCGCATGACGCGCTCAACTTGCCCGTTGGCCCGAGAAGAGCCAGTCGCTATCAGGTGTAGTTCTATGTTATTCTCGTTGCAAAATTCCTTAAAAATCGAACTAATGTAGCACCGTCCCTGATCAGCTATGACTCTTTTTGGTGCTCCAAATAATGAGACTGCTTTCTGTAAGGCTCGAACAGCACATGCCGCATCAAGAGATTGAGTGTATTCGAGTAAGACATATTTAGTGAACCCGTCTATAATAACCGATGCATATTCTTTTCGGTCACTTTTGCCACTAAGTTTACCCGTGAGATCGATGTGTATAGTATGCCAGGGAACGGAAATCTTGGGAATGGGATGCATTCTTACTTGCTGGGCTCCCGACGGTCCTTTGGAAGCCTTACATACTATACACGAATCGACAAACTTGCGGACATTCTTTGCCATTTGCGGAAACCAGTATTGCTCATAAATTTTATCGAGAGTTTTGTCGGCACCTAAATGTTTAATTTCGCTGTGAACATGGTTTATGAGGGTCCAAATAAGGGATCGAGGGACAATCGGTAACCAAGAGCTCGTCTTATTACGCTCCACCTTCCTGTAAAGTATTCCCTCTCGTACGTCGTATGTGTGGGCAATACTTTCAGGAAGTTGGTTGTCCGTATGCTTACTTATTAGGTCCTGAATCTCGGAGTCTCGTTTCTGTTCTACTTGAAGCCAACTATCATGAAGCTCTACGAAGTTGACTACCTTGCAGCGGGAGCTTGTAGTCCTCTCAGGTTCATTATTGCCATTAATAGTAGATTTTACTGTAGGGAGGGGGTTTCGGGACAAGTAGTCGGCATGTCCCATACTGCGACCTTCTTTATATACGATATCGAAGTCGTATGCTTGCAGATAAGCCCACCACCGGTGAACTCGTGGGGTTAAATCTACTTTAGCTTTGGAGGCTTTTAACGAATTGCAGTCAGTAAAGACCGTAAAATGCTGACCGTAAAGATAATGCCGGAAGTTTTCCACAGCGCGCACCACCGCCAAGGTTTCCAGTTCATAGGAGTGGTACCTGGACTCCACTTCGGTGGTGCGGCGACTAAAGTAAGCAACTACATGCGGCACATTGTTTTCCCTTTGAATTAAGATACCCCCGTAACCTTCTGAGCTTGCGTCTGTATGTAGTTCAATTGGGATATCGGGATTAAAAATTGTTAAGACAGGCTCCGACGTCAATATCTTTATGAATTTGCTATGAACCTCTTTATGCTGATCGGTCCAGGTAATGGGCCCTTTTAACTTGGTCAGTGGATAGAGGGGACTGGCGAGGGTAGCAAATCCGGGAATGAACCTTCTGAAATAAGATGCTAATCCTAAAAATTGCCGCACCTGGGTAGCTGTGGCTGGAGCTGGTGCATCAATGAGTGCTTGTATTTTTCGCGGGTTAGGCCTTACTTCGCCTGCTTTAGTTGCGTATCCCAGATAGTTAACTTCGGTCTTCATAAATTTGCACTTGCGAATGTTAAATGAAAAGCCAGCTTCAGACAGAGCCGCCAAAACAGCATCTAACCGGCGTAACCCTTCGGTAACATCTGATGAAAAACAAAGGACATCGTCCATATATGCCAGGGCTACTGTATCTTTGAGCGATTTTAAGGCTTTGTTAATGCAACGCTGATAAACCGACGCCGCGTTTCGTAGACCGAATGGCATCGCCAAATACTCGTACTGACCGTCCGGGGTCACGAAGGCCGTCCGCTCAATCGAGTCTGGTTCTACAAGTATCTGGTGATAGCCGGATGCCATGTCTAGAGAAGAAAAGTAATGGGCACCGGCTAGAAGGTCTATTTGTTCGTCAATACGCGGCAGAGGGTAATGTTCAGGTCGCGTGTTTCCGTTAAGTTCCCTGTAATCGACGCACATCCTGTCGGATCCGTCCTTCTTTTTCACCAACAGGATGGGGCTAGCAAAGGGGGAGGAGCTTTCGCGGATGACACCCGCGTTTAGCAATTCTTCTACTTTGCCTTTGACTACATCTTTTTCTGCGATAGATAGTCTATACGGTCGGCGTTGGACGGTTTTATGTGGATCTATGGGATCAATTTTTAAACTGCCTGTTGTAACGCGTCGAGTCGGGATACCTTCTATAAAGTAATCTCTATACTTTTTCAAGATGTGTAGTAACGCTTCTTTTTCCGCACCTACTAGATCTGTGTCGACCTCACCTAAGTCAAACGCCCGTGCAGCATCAAGATTTATTTCATTACGAATAAAGAACTGAACGCTATCACTGTCGACTTGAACACGGACACCGAGCTCGAGTACGTCCCTACCTATCATTATTTCTTCCGAAATAGCATTGTCTGACACTACGTGGAAAAGAAGACCCAGGGAAATACCTTGTATTACCACTGTGCTCATGATTTGTTCAGTACAGTTAACATTATTATTCCCTCCTAACCCCACAAGGCATACAGGATCATTGTGCTTCGTACCCGTTATTTTATGAGCAGACCCCTGTTTAATTAAGGAGCAGGCAGAACCGCTGTCAAAAAGGAACGTAATGGGCTCACCAGACGATGTCGACAGGGTACCTCTAGCTGACCGCCGCTCGCAGATGTGGACATCCTTGTGTGTGACCGGCTCGCTCGTTGGTTTCTTCTTTCCGTCGGGGCAGTAGTTGCTGAAGTGTCCCGGTTTCCCGCAGGTGTAGCAGATCTTCTCTTTTTCTTTATCTGGTAGATTTATGATTGCTCTCGGTATCATGGACTCGCGACGCTTTCGGCAATCTTCTATTTTATGTCCGCGATTGCCACAAAAATGACAAGTCCCTGAAAAACGCGCATCTGACGTGCTAGTTAAACGAGGTCTTTTAGATTCTGTCTCGTTAGATTCGTTGTCCTCATTACGCCTCTTCAACGATATTCCGCCGAGAATTCTACAAAGCTGAGCTCTTGTTAAAGGTACGTGAGAGTTCAGTTCTCTCCGGATTAACGGATCCTTCTGAGACAGGACCGATATTGCAAATCCTGCCACGACTTCTTCATTCATTTCCACTTTAGGGATTCGCTCAATAAGATTCCACAGTCGTGCAGCTGCTTCTGATGCAGTTTCCTTCGTGGCTATTTGGAATTTTAAAATATCATCAAAATAATCTTGCATGAGCATTGGACGGTCAAACTTAGCGAGCAATGTTTGTTTTATATGAGGCCATGTTAAGTCAGTGGTCTTTAGCGAAGTTAGACATTTAGCGGCTCGTCCCTTTAGAGCATGCGTTAACGCTAGCAGTAGCTCAGGCCCGGCAAGCTTTCGACTATCCACTATGATTTCCGTCACGTTACACCAACCTTGTATGTCTGCGTCACCTTCATCCGGGTCAAATTTGATCAGGTTTGCCTTGGAGTGGCCTGAGGACTGTGAGGATGTGTTTTGGGCTGCCGTGAGTAGACGAGACAAAAGCGCCTCCATGTTGCCGAAGAAATTTGTGTTTCCGGCGTCCGTTCTGGCTGGGCCGACAGTGTTACTGGTCTCCTGATTAGGCCCTTGAGATCCCACTTCTGATAAAGACACATAATTGTGGTCATTGTGGACTCCGTCTTTGTCTGAAGAATCCATGTGGGCAGGTAGTCGGGCGAAGAGACCAAGTCTCAAAATAATAATCACACTTTATGAAGAATATAGGATATAATTCAATCACACATTAATTTCACTATAATTACGAAGGATTAGCACTGATTATTATCGATTGCAATTAATAAAACGTTCCACCGCAACACGTGAGGCGCGAGCGCAATATGGCGACCGTCCATTGACAACTGTCAGTCTAATCAACATGGCCGCCACCCCAGTGCTCGGTGTTACGTCAATTGACAGTCCATTTAAAAATCTCAATCAAATATCGATGCGCCGTCAAGTGCAATTTTAAACGTTTGTTTTTGTTTTTGGCCGGGCGCTCAAACATCCATATAATTTTTTTTTCGTAAAAACTATTTCCTACGTTTTCCTAATCAGGATATGATAGTGAATGGGCTCTTAAAAAAACGGATCACTAGTATGTTTGTTACACCCTGTATAGTAGATTTAAATGAAGTATAAAACAAGATCGACCTCCACTTTGAACGATAAGGTGCCCAGAATGGTCGCAAACTTGCAAAAACTTGACATTTAAAGATCTTCATTAATTTAACAGTCAACATAATTTCATCGCCTCTTTATGATCCGGAAAAATCTCCGGAATAATCTCGGTTACAATAAATTCTCGACAAATTGTAAATAATTACGATCCCGATAGCAATATCGTAAACAACAGCTTAAACATTCGTAATTACTCTCACAAACAAACAATAATAAATGGCGAATCATCGTATCAAATATTTAAATCATACGCCCAGTTGCTTTTAAAACTCATCGAATTATAATAGCTTAAAACAGCGAAGCCGTCGCGAAAAAAACTGCCGAGTCATTAAAGATATTGACGATATTGAATTTAGACTTGACCTAAATTGTGCTTGGTGTGAATTGATAAGGTCACTTATGAAGTTACGAAATAAGCAAGCAAAATACTTGTTTAGAAGGACATTTTATTTTTGTAAGATATCACATGTCTTTTTTTAGAAAGTACCATTAATTTATGGACAGATGACCTTAAGGTCACCGGTGACCCTGTACGCAGCGCAGGTCGCTACCAATCCAAACAGTATATTATCTAGGTCCAAAGTCCAAAGGGAAGGCCTATGTTCAGCCGTGGACGTCGAAACACGATTGCTTTGCTTTTTCTTACCATTGTAGTATACATACCTACTCGTACTATTTTTTATTTCCCACGCGTTTTGATATTATAAATATTATAATACTGTATCTTGTTTAATAAATCAATTTTTACCACAAAAACTTAGTTAACATTATATCGCGTTAATATGAGTGTAAATCATTAAGATTTATATCAAAAGGTAGTTCATATATTAACAAGTACTTAAGACAAAAAAATATATATTAAAAAAAACATTAAATTGTAGGCTGCTTTCAATCGAAAAATTACTATTTAGTGGTCCTGCATGTTGACGATAGTGAACTATCTGCACCATTTATTTTTTTATCTGCAATACAGTACTTATATTTAAAGAAAGAATCAATCTGCACATGCAGCGGCAATGTCAACATTTACTTTACGGGTGAATATCATCATTTTACACACTAAACCTCGGATCAACAGCATTCAACTCATGAAAATGTCACCTTTCTTTCTTATTAAATACGGGTGTTATTTGGATAAACTTATTTCCATCATGAGTGAGAGTGAGTGCTGCAGATACGAAGTTAACTAACAATAGCCTCGTACGGCCCTATGTACATTACAATGCACACTTCACTTCAATGAAATTAAACTTTTCATAAACATAATAAAGTCGCATTTTCCTTGTTTGATGGATTTTACAAACAACCGATATTCGCCACTATTCCTTACATAGCAAGGATCAAAATAAGATTTAAAGAAAATAGTATGAAAATTTACGAGGATAGTGGGTACATTCCACGATGTCTTCTTTGTCGGGAACGTGACGGCTATGACAGATACCTTAGAAATATATGGAAAGCGCGAGAATTTTCTATAAATACAAACACCCAGTTATAAAATTAAGATACAACAAAAATTTTACCTATTTGTAACTTTCTTAAGGTGCATGCAGACCAAAAGAGCATTCGCTGTTCTATCCCCCGCTCTACGAAATCAACCAATCACGTTTTGTGTAACGATCGTATTTCGTAGAGTGGGAGGTTAGAATAGCGAATGTTCGCTTTGTCTAAATGCACCTAGATGTACGCGAAGAACGTCGTTGAATTGACATTCTCGTTGAATGTACCAGTTAACTGGTTAACTGTTAACACCAGTTAACTGGTGCATTCAACGAGAATGTCGGGTACGTGACGAAGTTCTTCGCGTACATCTAGGTGCATTTAGACAAAGCGAACATTCGCTATTCTAACCTCCCACTCTACGAAATACGATCGTTACACAAAACGTGATTGGTTGATTTCGTAGTTGGCCATTTACTTTACGGGTTCAGTTCAAGTATGAAGTATTGAAGTTCGTATTTTTCCGCTCTCGATTTAATTTAATGATTTCAAGGAAGGAATGCAAGGTGAATAAGTAAATTGGGGGCAATTTTCTTACAGGTTTCTTAGGGTTCTTGTGTGTTTGCAATCGTATTAATTCGTGAATAATTCTCTTTATAAATTTTACTATCATCGACAGCCGTTTTTACTCTTAAAAACTCGAAATATCAAAAAAATCAAATAAACAAGTAAATTATCTACTTACTACAATATTATCTTAACAAGCGTTTGACACGAAAAAGTAGGCTTACAAATGCGGCACATTTTTCACCTCATACTACTTCACTACATACTTAGTATAAAATAAATTTACTTTTTCTGTCCCTATGTCCCTTTGTACGCTTAAATCTTTAAAACTACGCAACGGATTTCGATGAGATTTCTTTAAATAGGTAGAGTCATTCAAGAGGAAGGTTTTTATGTAGGTATAGTACCCGTGCGAAGCTGGGGCGGGTCGCTAGCAATAATATCGCACGCCTAGATCTAAAGAGTATTAACTCAAAAAACTTCACTTTTGAGTTAGCTGCATATTTGAATTCTACAAATCAAGCCGCGTAAGCCACAAAAACCGGTGCAACAATATCTTCGCCGCAAGCCGAATAACAGCCGCTTAAGTACCTTTTGCTGGCGTATTTTAATTATATCAGTACCGTCTAAACAGCAGTATTGTCAGTTGCTCCGCATGATCGACGTAATCCAAGTCTCCAATACAGTGCTATTTCGACTTGTTACAGTCTTATTGATTTAAAAGTAGCCACTTGTTAGTGATTATTTTGAGTTAATACACTATTTATGAATATTATCAGAATTAGTCATTGTTGTATTTTCAGTTAAAACTGTTTATGTGGCGAGTTAAGAATTATTTTGTTATAGATTTTGATTTAGTTCTCTTTTAATGAAAATAATTATAATTTTTTTGTTATTTCTGTTTTGTTGAATTTTTCGAAAATCAGGTTTATCGTATCCAAAACGAAACATATTGATTAATTATTAAGAAAAATTGCAAATTATTCTCGTTCATAACAGTTATGGAATATAGGTAGCAAGATATCAACACTAGTTACCCCTGATTTTATGTATTTTTGAGTTAATACTGTTTTCATGGTTACTTCATTTATACCCACTTACTACCCACACTTCACTACCCACTTTTTTGTTGTTTTTAGAATTATGAAGCGGCGTGGGAAATTATTAGTAAACTTAGTAAAAGGATTTGTGATTTGATAATAATGATCTCTCTAGTTCTAAATAATTACCTACTCGTAGAAAAATAGATTAATCTGTTGAAATAAAACCTAATAAAGCCTAATAAATTTGTTTTAATTTTTACATAATACTCTATTAGTGAATCATTTAGTGTTAAGTTATAAGGAATAAGATGTAATAACTTTAAAACAACTCAACAAAAGAGTTTCAACTCTAAATGATCCACAAATAATACACAAATTAACATGCAAAACTGCATTAACTTAAAAATCATCTTTTATATCTATTATTATTACCCAATTACAAGACATTTGATTCTGGTCATTTGAGATACTGGCCTTCGAGCCAATTATCTTAAAATTAGATTTTCGTTTCGCATACAAACGCCAAAACTAGTTTTTTGTGATTTCTGAAAAAAGTACTTTTTTGAGTTGACACTGTTTAGATCTAGGCGTGCGATATAAGATGAAACGGTTTATTTGATGAACCCTAAATGTATAGGCATTTAAAAGAAAATAATAAATAGTGGCCTAAAAATAATAAAATCTCCAAAAAAATACCTATTTCTCCAAAATCCCTTCATCCGACCCCGACTTGGCCGAATTTAGTGACAACGGGAACATTTCGATTTTGGCCATTCCGATTTAAAAAAATAAATAAAATTGGTTCACGATTTTACAAACTTTTAGTGGCGTCCTGTATATAAATAGCATGTACAGTCGATGTCATAGATATCGTTATGGTTTAAGTGCCAAATAGTACATTACGACACAAGTGCGAAAAACATGAAATTCGAATCGAGTGGATGTGTCGACACGAGTTACGAATTTCGTTTTTGCACGTGTCTCGTACGACGTTTTTTAGTACAGATGGCCCTCCGAAGTTTTGGACCCACTTCTCGCACTAGAGCCTAAAAAGTACAGCATCTGTTCTAAAAAATATATTTACACGACTTTATTGCCTTGACAGTAAGGTCGTGTAAATAATTATATTTTTGGCACCTAACCTGTAATGATATCTTTGACGTCGACTGTACATGTTCAATAGTTCACTAGTGAGGAATTTGAATAATGTAGTTATAAATATGAACGCGACTGTACATTGATCGAGCATCTCATCTTTTTACGCTTTGTGCTCGCTATAAGTAAAGCGTAAGTAATTTCAAGTGACAGGGTTAATTTTATGATAATGTTGCTTCAGATAAGGAAACATCGGTATTTCAGGGTCTCGATCATTTCGACTATAAAACATGCATGTTGTAAAGCATTTAAGAAACAAACTTTTCAGTTCATATTAGGGTGCTTCTTATTTTTGCAATTTTGTAGGATGTTCGAAATAATAAAGGAGCTCTTTGCTCTTCCGATTGCAGTTTTCTATGGGGCACCCTCTCATTTTGTTATTTGATAAGTAAACCATATTTATTTATTTTTTCAATTATTATAAACAAAAATTAGGGGTCGCTACCGAAGTAATAAAAAAACGACTAATCATTTTGCCTTTCTTGAATTTCGTACTTCGGTAGCGAAGAGACGGGACGCGACGGTACGACTATGTATGCCTAGGTGCGTTCAAACTAAAAGAGCATTCGCTGTTCTAACCTCCCACTCTACGAAATTCGATCGGTACACAAAACGTGATTGGTTGATTTCGTAGAACGGGCGCTAGAACAGCGAATGCTCTTTTGGTTTAAACGCACCTTAAGTAGCCAAGATGCCATTCTGCAATCGTATACAATAAGCGATAATCGTATAAATCGTATCGTAATAAATGTATGAGAATGACAGATCTGTACAAAAAGTCACGTGACCATTTCCATAGATTATTATGGTCACGTGACTTATCGCCGTATTTGATCTAAACATAAAGCTGTGCATAATTGTTCAGCTACCTAACCTAAGGTACTGGCAGAATACCAGCGATGCGGCTTGCCGCATCATTGTGCTGAGCCAGCGCCTTTTCTGTGCCACGACACATGGCTTCATTGCTTGTAGTTTAAGTTCCTGTTCTCGTGTTAGTTTTAAGTTGCATGAATGTTACATTTTGGAATTGATTTTGTTTGTTTTTATCTAAGCCATGTATGTTGTGGGAATGAATAAAGATTTATCTATCTATCTATCGCTTATCGTATTCGATTGCAGAATCTTGGCTAGGTCTGCTGCCATCACGCTGACCATCTCGTAAACATCACTATTGAACACCATTAGTGAAGAAATAGCTTGCCCTTTATTTTATTGTTTTCTCAGAAGACAGTTTCAAAGGAGATCTCTTCGTAGTTCACCTACAAGTGGCGCAAGCGGTTACGTATTCGTGACGAATCGATAAACAATAGTTTGCCGATGGGAAGGAATGGTCACACTAGATTTATATCAAAAATGATACAAGCTTTTATCGCTGATTGTAAGTACTTTCTTTATTCATTTCATATACGAGTAGTACTTAACATCGTCATCATCATCAGCCTATGATAGTCCACTGCTGGACGTAGGCCTCTCCTATTATTATGCGTATTTGCGTATAGACGCATTAGGAGGTAAATGCCCATAATCGCCACGCTGGGCAAGCGGATTGGCGATCGCAGTAATGTGTCCACTATGATGACGCTGCTGCCCATCAATTTTTTATCAAATAATGGTCAGTGACACTTTAATCCCTTAGTCGACTCTTACGACACCCGCAGGAGTTGGGGTGGCGACAAATGTATTCTTACTGCCGTCACCACACGGCCAATATATAGTACTCATTAAGACGAATCTGACGAGCCTAAACTTGATAGAGTCATTATTTGCGATGATTGCTATTAAAGGCCGAGCCACACCAGATGCGTGTGCGCGTGTGCGTGGTACGCGAGTTGTAGCGTATCGAATGCCATATTAGATAGCACACTGCTTGCGTGGCGTGGACGTGAACATGACGTGCAAGCGTTGTGCCATCTACTATAATATTTGCGACGCTACAATGGTGTGGCTCAGCTTTAAAAGATTTTTTGAGACAACCATGACTGAGTAGCAGAAAAAATTCGTGACACACCGGGATTTGAACCCGGTACCCAAGCTTCGCGGGCAGGATCACTCACTACCAAGTACCAACTGAGCTATGTAAGCCGTAATCGAATAAAAATAATCTAATTTAAAGCGCCTACACGATATTTTATGGCAAGAAACCCAGCACACTATCTTATACCATTGCTATTATAATTTGCCTTGTGGTGACGTGACGACAGTAAGAGTACATTTATCGCCACCCCAACTCTTCCTACGGCTGTCGTAAGAGTCGACTAAGGGATTGAAGTGGCACTGACCATTATTTGATGTAAGATTGATGGTGGGTAGTAGCATCATCATAGTGGGAACATTACTGCGATCGCCAATCCGCTTGCCCAGCGTGGCTATTATTGGCATTTACCTCCTAATGCGTCTATACGCATAGTTAATAGGAGAGGCCTACGTCCAGCAGTGGACTGAGATAGTCTTATGATGTATTTTAAATAAAACACTCGCGGTCATAGAATATGGGAAATGTGTATTTTTTTATAGACAATACTGTAAACACGCTGATTTCAAAGACAGTTTTCAAATATTTACATATTACAGGATCAGTAGAATCCTTTTTAAAATCAGATTATATTATAATTTTCCTGAATTGATCATACAATCCAAAAAAAATAATGAAATGATCGTTACATAGATCGGTGCTGGCAAAATTTTTAAACTGTTTAAAAAACCGCCAAATGGTATGAAAAAGGGGGGTTTTTAATCATGACTTGTTATTTTTATATCCACGGAGTTAACAGACGATATAGTTACATGTTTTTAAGATTAGATGGAAAAATCAGTGAAATTACAATACATTTTGAATTGGATTCAATTTATATTTTAAAAATATATTTGAAGTCAGTGTATTTCCAAAATTTATATGAAAAATTCTACCCTTACCATTCTTTAACTGAAATAAATATAATAATTTGTTCGGTTACCGCGTGGGTTACTCATGAAATAAAACTATGAGAACAGATAAACTCGCGTATATTAATTAAATTTAACTTCATCCCGACGTTTCGAACACTTTACAGAGTCCATGGTCTGGAATAAATATCTTTACTAGGTACTTAAATATTACAGTATGCCGTTGTATTATGAGATGAGTAATATTGAATCGACTTACCACTAAGCTCAAACAGTGTCTTACTGTTTAAAATTGTATCAGACGACGAAAATCGAGTAACGCTGTCTAATGGTGCGATGAGCGTTTTCAGAATATCACAGCTTGGTCGAAACGAAATTGTACTTCAACGAAAATTTTAGGTCCAACAATCCATAGCTAGGTCAGAACACCGCGCACTCATACCTACTTACACAAATAAATAAATATCTTGGGACATGTTACACAAGTCGACCAAGTCTATAAAATAACATATTTCAAAATGATAATATTTGTGAAAATCATTAACATGTA
Organism: Thaumatotibia leucotreta; assembly: GCA_025490895.1. Classification (NCBI taxonomy): domain Eukaryota; kingdom Metazoa; phylum Arthropoda; class Insecta; order Lepidoptera; family Tortricidae; genus Thaumatotibia; species Thaumatotibia leucotreta. Next base: position 28,133 of record JALPQI010011643.1, read on the forward strand.
ATTACTGTAATTAGTGTACTATTCGCAAAGAATATAGAGTAACACTGAAAATCTAACAGTAGACATTTTATACAATGACAATTATTTCACAAACAAATGGTTCCCAAGATAAAATCAAATAAATAAGGCAAATTATTATCAATAAAAATCAACGCCATTGTTATTATTTTATTAGTACTTACCCATAATTGTCTTTTAATCTTAATCTAGAATCAAGTACATCAATTAAAATAATCAGTCAATGCGGGTAAGACCTTCTGTCAGGAAAGTCCTTCTACCAACTGATTTTCGACCCTAATTGAACAGTAGACGCATATGACGGACTTTCCTTCAAAATGAAATATGCCGGACTTAGGTACTGTAGGTACTCTCACCGCGAGCTATGAACTATGGGCTATAAACACCAAAAAAAGATACGCACTCCCGTGTAAAAAGAGAGACACGGCGATACTCGCCCGGCGGTGATAGCTGATTTTATTTACACGGGAGTGCGTATCTTTTAGCCGATAGTTCATAGCTTAGGTAGTAGCTCGCGGTGAGACCAGTGCCTTAGCCGCACTGGCCTCACATTAAATCCAGCCAATAATATTACCTACATTATGTTTACCTATTCAGCATAATATGTCTTCATAAGTGTGTCTTATTACAAGTGAGTTTACTATGAGTATGAGTTGGCTGTAAGAGTAACCATTTGCGGGTGAATATTCGGCGTTTTATTTCGTCGTCGTTGTCTCGACAAGTATTGTTACAAGAGATGACCCTAAGAGTGTATTATATGTAAAATATAATTCAATATCAATACCGTAAGTCTAGCGTAATCCATGTTGTTGCTACTCGTCTTTCCATTTCGGTAATAATCTCGGGACGGCAATGAGCTAGAGGTCGGAACTATGGGTGCAAAACTTTAACAAAACTTCTCAAGTGGACTTGACGTAGCGTAGCACATACATCCATAAAATAATATAATTATACATATCTACACACCGACATATTGTAAGTTGAAGATTCCGGGATAGGGAATAAAATAAGATACAGATTTTTCAATAATATTCGTATTTTTCTTGGCTAAAGTGTTCCCATATTATCGTCGCTGTGCCTACAAAAGTCGCTACCTATGTGTTTTTTTTTTCGAATTTTGGATTTTAGCGCCATTTTGAACCTAATTTCAATATCTATACGCTCCAAAAACAGCGGGCAGGCTATCTTTAATAGTTCAGGATTTATGAATTTTAGTAACTTTTTGTAATTTTTGCACTTACTAAAAACAGTAAGTGCAAAAATTACATATCTGTTTTATACAACTATGAGTGATTTTTTATAATGGGGCCCGTTATGTGGGTTTAGGCACATAGCGGGATTTTTTTATAAATTAAATTAGAACAAATATGGCCCGATATGTACTTATCCGCACATAGCGATACATCGCATTCGTACACTATGCTTCAGACAAAGTCTTACGACACTTGGCTAAATTTTCCTGTGACTATATTATTACTGAAACACGTATTTTTTGTATTATTGAAGAACCATGTCTTTCATAAAAATAACTATGTGAGAAATATTAACAAGATACTGTGTAATTTTGTAACTAGTTATTTCAACCAAGTTAAAATAGGTCACATAGAGCCTTTGGACGACTGAAACAAAAACGGCTATGTGACATATTATTGGTAATATTAATTTTTCTCATTAAAAAACTGAGATTTATATTTAGAAAAGACATTAAAATACGTAAAACTGAACATATTTATCAAAATAAAATATTGGCTTACTTTGAGTGAACAAGATACAAAATAAACAGTTTTTTATGTCTCCTGTAATGTAGCAATAAAACAGCGACGATATGTCAATTTTAAAGTTTTGTTTAAGTTTTGCACCCATTGTTCCGACGCCTAGCAATGACGAATTCGAGCGGTTAAAACGCTCTTCGGAGAATCACCCTAGTACATTTCTTCCTAACTCGCTTTTTGTCCCACTCCTCCACACCTATTGATATTCATTAAATATTCCATTAATAGACAAAACATTTCTGTTTAATTAATTGTTGTTTTTTTTTTCAATATAGTGGATAACGAGAGATATTTAGACAATAAAATTTGCCAGTGAATTTTGAATTTAATAATGTAGGAAATAGAATAGAATTTCTTTTGTTTCATGAGACCTTTTAATAGGCCGAGGGAGGGAGAGGCAGAGGGTTTAAGGGTCTAGCACAAATCACGATCGACATGCTACCTCTCTCACGCACTTATAAATTCGTATGTACGTGTGACAGGGAGATAGGCATTGCTTAGAGCCAATAATTTCATTTGATGTACAAAACTGTGTAAAATTACGATAGCATACCTAAATAATTAATTAGGTATTTTAATTCCTGACCCCCGATACAACATCAATTTACAATAGTGATGTATTTCAGATATTTTTACTTTCGATGTGAACCTTTTTAATTGGGCCTTAAGGTCGATATTAAAAATACATCTAGCTTCGATATATTCCATTCTTGAAAAAAGTAATATGTTAGTTAATAACATTAACATACAAAGGAAAATGACCACTGAAATAACTAATCATTCTATTTAAATGTCAACTAAAATGGTAGAAAGCATTTCAAGTCTAATTTCAGTATAAAAGCAACTTCGACTATGTTAATAGGTATTTCGAAATTCCTCTGTTGATTTTTTCTTAATAAATATATGAAAGTGATATTTTATTACGATGGATTACGTGAAATTACAAAAGGAATATGAAGAAAACAAAGAAAATATGAATACAATAAGTGATGATGGTGAGCAAGTTTATTTGATTAAATAATATGTTTTAAGCGGTTCTGGTATTTATGCTATGGTTTTCATTTTGATATAGGTACACTTTATGAAATAACTACAGCATTTATATTTTTTAATGCAGTCCGTCAACATTACAAACTTTTTTTTATTTGTCCTCTTACTGCTTTTTACATAGTGAAAGGTATTTTTCTAGATTCAGTCCTATAATAATAAAAAAAACATTCTAAAATTTCAATACATTTTTCGATCCTTTCATTGCTACCGACGTGCAAAATGTATGAAACAATGGTAACGGAATGGGAAAAAAATCACTTTTTTTTTCTACTAAGATCGAAAGGGCATGACATTTTGAGTTGAACTCATATAAAAATGAAATAAATAGGGGACAACTTAAAATGTGCGTAGAGTCCAGTCGCCGTTCAGTGATTATAATGTATGAAGACCTTGTGGACATAAAATGCAATCGAATTAGTGTTCGGACTTTCGGAGTAGTGTGTTTATTATGATGACGCTGCTGCCCATCATAAATCTTCAATAACTAATGGTCAGTGACACCTCAATCCCTGAGTCGGGTCATGGTCGGGTCCTACGACATGAGTAATCATAGTATAGGTATATTTATAGTGAGGGGTAACAAATCCCGGTGTATCGACGGCTCTCAAATTGAATATAAAATATTCGAATTAAGGCTATTATTTAATCTAAGTGACCTTGACCTATATCCTATGTAGCCTAGTTGGTTGGCTTGCCTCAGAATACGAATCTAGGGCTCCCCGGGTTCGTATTCCGATGAGGGCATTTATTTGTATCAACACCAATCCGATTGCGGAGCTAGGTGATTATGGGATTTTACCTCTTAAAACTACAAAAATGCGTATACTTAAAATAGGAGAGGACTATGCATCTAGCTGAGCAGTGGACTGAAATAAGCTGAGGAATGATGATGTAATTATTTTAAGACTATATTATCTTATTAAAAGATACCTAACACGTTCTATGTGTAGCTAAAATCAATAGTGTCACCTCTCACGTGCAAATTCTCGCACAAAATTTCAAGCATAACCTGGCAACAGTATTAAAAGTCCGCCAATACCTAATTTTATCAACTTGTCACTTTTTAGTTTTTACAGCTGATACGTGAACGTAGCTTAGCTCGTCCGTGCAAATTTCAAATTATCCCTATATTTAAATAGGGTCATGCATCATATATGCTGCATCATTCACGTATCATCAATACCTTCAAATGCATCACATGTGATGCAAGCATAGGGAATCTGTTAATAATGAAAATGTGTATGGTATTACAGATATAATCAAACGGTGGACTCTCACAGAAACCTCAATAGGTCTAGGAATAGTCCTATTTCTGTACCTAATACTAGTCCTGAAGATACTACCGAACTACATGAAGAACAAACAGCCGTACAGTTTGAACAGCATTCTGACTAAATATAACGCTTTTCAAGTTGCGTCTTCGGCATACATCGTGTTTTTAGTAAGTTGTCCATATGTTTTCTTTTTATTTACATTTATCTATTCCTCATCTGCCGTGAGGATATTGCCGTGTGGTGACGGCAGTAAGAATACATTTTGTCACCACCCCAACTCCTCCTGCGGGTGTCGTAAGAGTCGACTAAGGGATTGAAATGTCACTGACCATTCTACAAGATTAATGGTGGGCAGCAGCGTCATCATAGCCAATCCGCTTACCCAGCGTGGCGATTATGGGCATTTACCTCCTAATGCGTCTATACATACGCATAGTTAATAGGAGAGGTCTACGTCCAGCAGTGGACTAACATAGGCTGATGATGATGATGATGATTCTTTCGCTGACAATTTTTGCACTTGACTATAATACGTAGGCCATCCTATGTGTAATCTTAAAACATTTTGTTACTTTTTTGGACAATGCACATTTCATAAAATTGTGCTTACTTTAATTTCTGAATTTTGATTGAGGTTCTTTATGTGTAAAAATTTGCTTTTTTATAAACAAGTACATTCATCATAATAAATTACAATCGGATTGGATTTTAATTGGATCTTTGCCTTTAAATACTAATATTGAAATAATAATAGTCCCGTTTTTAGACGAGACATACGTACTAACCCCCTTGTTCATAAACGTTTGTTAACTTAACAAGCCGCTAATAATTGTTTGTCCCTTTTGCTCTTATGGACACATTGTAAAGACCGAAAGGGACAAACAATTGTTAGCAGCTTGTTAAGTTAGCAAACGTTTGTGAATAAGGGGGTAAAACTTTAAAAATTGTGTATATCTATTACGTGACACTTATATTTTATCACGTAAATTCACGCGATGAAAGTCATATAATATCATATTAATACTTTGTGGTAATTAATATTTATTAGTCGATTTCTGCGTACAGTGGCGTTCAGAATTGCATGGACGATTTATGAATGAATTCATTCATAAACTCTCCATGCAATTTTGAACCCGATCAAAATCAAAAATCAAAATATTTTATTAGGTATCAAAGTTACTAATAATTATTTTCATTTTGTTCACAGTACGCTAAATACATCGTGAAATATGGCATCATCACTACAAGATGTCCTCAAGGCACCGATCTACAGGAAGTATGTTTTTATATCATTTTATTCAAGAACTGAATGCGTCAATTTTTGTTTACGATAAATGGGTCCTAATTGTGTAAACTTATTGACGTTTCGTATTATAGTGTCGATTAAGTCGTATAGGGTGAATATCTGAGCGTTTCCACCGCCTACTTTTGGTGGCATCATTTTTGCCGAAGTTTCTATTCGTTACAATGTGCTACTTTGTCATTTGAAGGAGGCAGGGTACCTTATACAAATGACGAAGTATAACATTGAGACGTTTAGAAACATCGGCAAAAATAATGCCACCAAAATTAGGCAAATGAAACGCTGAGATGTTCACCCAATATGAAACGTAAGTATTAGTCGTTCAAATATGAGTGATAAACGTGAAAATTTAAACCAAGGAATTAGGATTATCTCCGAAAATATTGACTATAGAAAAAAAAATTTAAGACCCTTATCCTTTTTATGAGAATTAATGATACCCCACACTATAGGGTTGCAGCCCTACTTCACCAGTTGGGGAGGTACCCGAAACATTTTTTTTCTAGATTTTATTATACCACTTTGTTGGCATGATTAATATGTATACCTGTACCAAATTGCAGATGTATAGTATTAACGGCCACTTAGCTATGCTGCGGACAGACGGACATGGCGAAACTATAAGGGTTCCGTTTTTGCCAATTTGGCTACGGAACCTTAAAAATGTACAGATAACAAAACGTCGTTGAGATTGCCAATTCCGTTATGTGCACGATTTCAGGAACTGAAAAATCAATCCAAATGACATATGTTTACAGTCTTCTTTTGTCAAATTTGAAATTTACACATAACGGAATTGGCAATCTCAACGACGAAAATCTATAAGTATAACAATCGTCATTGTCATTGTCCTTTTACTTACTACC
>JALPQI010011644.1:0-26794 GCA_025490895.1 Thaumatotibia leucotreta
GGAATACTGTAAATTCAAAACTAATATACTTAATGCCACCTGTACCTACTACTTGCTTCAAGTCTGCACGATATATGAAGTTTGTCATTGTCAGTCTTCTGTTTAATTTATCTCGGGCTATAGGGTCACAAAATGAGTTGGCCAGGTTTATAGGTGCGCTAGAATTAATGCTTATGCGACGCATGCGTATAAAACTGCCGCACGCGCACTCCCGGCGTTCACATCACGTTGGGACGCTCTGCACCGCACGCAATATGAAGGTAGGTATACTAAATAAAAGTCATTTCTTAAACGGTTGACTTAACAGTTTATTTTGTTGGGAGAGTTAATGTGGACTGACTCTAAGATTGTATTTTTAGGGCTCTGTAGTAAACTAGGAACCCTTATAGTTTCGCCAAGTCCGTCTGTCTGTCCGCAGCATAGCTCAGTGACCGTCAATACAGTCATTATCCCTATTTTAAAGTGGGCTATCATGGGCCTATAAATCCCGGTCTTTTGGTAGGTTTACACGTAGAGGCCCTTTGCAGAAATTTCCTTATTGTGCCCCTGCTGAATCCCATTCATGAGCACAAAAATGTATGAGCAGTTATGTCGAATTGAAGCTCTCGTTGAAAGCCTTTTCAGAAGACCGTAACATGTCCCATAAGGACGTCAATTCAGACACTGTATTGTATGCAATCTGTTTTCTTTTTATTCCAGTTCGTGGCCGTAGTCCTTGTCGCGTTATGGCACCAAGCTGCCAGCATCGTCCCCGTGTCCCCATACGGGTACGCGCGCCCTGCACTGGGCGTGGCACCTGGTAAGAACTTAACTCATTCAAATGCTTAATAGGATCCTGGAAAATTTACGGGCGACTGGCTTTTTAAGGTCTCGCCTGGGTAATGTAAGGTTACTTAAGCGCGATTATTCTGATGCAGATTAAGTAGTTATAATCAATGTATAATATTAAAGGCGGGTAAAAGCTTCATTTAGATTTAGGTGATTCATTACTTATATTATATCGTTGTAGGTACTTTTATAAATTCATGAGAATTTAGCTACTTATATGTATAAGGTACCTTTAATCGGGCAATTCTTGTATTTCTATCAATATAATATATTCGAGTTAACGAGCGAAGTTCGGTAACCTAGGTATGAAGTCATTGATTATAAAAAAGACAAAAGAGATAAGACAGTATACAAAAGAAAAAGAATATGAGCCACGAAATGGTCTCATCTCAGCATGTTGCTGGCGTGAGCCAGCACTGATCATCCACTGAGACCATTAAGTGAAATCGTCTGCAATTATTTTGAAATATTTTCAGATAGCTTTTGTGGTAGCTAAGTCCAGTGGGTGAGATGGAAAGTGATGGGAGTTTTATTTTGGCACCAGGTTTGGGACTGGGGGTGGCGCCCCTGGGCGTGGGGCACGTGGTAGCGCGCCCAGCCTTGGCGCCCATAGGCGTCGCTCCTAGGGTAGCGGTCGCGCCGGCTGTCGATGAGTACGACCCCAACCCGCAGTACTCATACGCCTATGACATTCAGGATGCCCTTACCGGTGAGTTTATTTTGAATTTATGTATTTATTTTATAAAGGAATTTGAACAGCTATACAATAATAAAGTATGCGTCTTAAATAGAAATACAGAGCCAATTATAGGAACTCACAAACATAAATATAAAATATTTGGTCCGTGAATTGATATCATATTATGGAAAATTGATTGCGGTATCTTTCACGTAATATTATTAGATTACCCACTTAACTCTACCAACTAAATTCTACATACATTATTTATTTTAATTCTGTCGAGGGTAAATAAGTGGAAATAGTTATTTGTTGTACAAGGGAGGAAAGTGGTTGTTTAATCATCGTGCCAATATTGAGAGCTGAGCTAGCGAGAGATTCCATAGTTGAACCACGAGCGAAGCGAGTGGTTTAAAAATGGAATCTCGAGCGTTGCGAGGGTTTCAAGGCACGATAATTAAACAAACTTTGCTCCCATGTGTAACACAACATTTTTCCCCACACTAAAGCGAGGAAGCAGCTATACGGACGTGTAAAAAAACAATCAATGCAACAAATCAGTTTTTTATAATTACAATCAAACGTACCTACATTAATTAAATTGTCAAAATTTAAGTATAAAATCTGTATCCGGCAGCTAGAGCATCAGCCATTTAAAAAAATATGTGAGGTAAACTTAAATTGCCTACTTTTTAGTAAGATATTACGTAGCAAACTTTCCTTACAAAACTGGCTTACTACCGCGAAAATCGAAATTCGTAAATTTCGAGGATTTTTCTCTGTCACTCAAACGAAAGCATTAGAGTGAGAGAGACAAATCCTCGAAATTTACGAATTTCGTTTTTCGCGGTAGGGCGGCTGTACATTCGAGTATTTTTTTATAAGTTGGCAACATTGACGTACAAGACGTCAGTGTTAGCAGCGGGTTGCGTTCTGAATGTAAAAGTATACTATCTGGTTTTTGTCCAATATGATAAGATTTTGCGATAGGTTTTTATGAAATACTAAAAATCTAATTTATTTTCTTGAATAAATGAAATAATCTGGTGTATGATACAATTTTCATGATGTCCCCAAAAAATAATCAGCGAATCATAGCCATACCAGCGTTTGACGTTCCATGGTTTTGAACGTTTCACGGTTCATCTGTCAATTTACTTCCCTCACAAGTGATTAAAATGCAACTTCCCTCACTGAAATTAGTGAGGGAAGTAGGTGTTTCCGAGCTAGTGTGGGGAAAATAATATAATCGCCTACCAACAGCGAAATAATTTACGTCAAATAATACATTTGGGATCCCTTTCTTTCCCATATATTTGTTAATCCGAATTTCGTTAGTCAGAAATTGATATCCATATAATTTACTGATATAAGCATCAATGGTCATAATTTTTGTTAAGTATAACGATTAATAAATCTAACATTACTAACCTATAACTAGGCTTAGGACTTTTCATAGCATATCGTGGTTCTAAAATCCATGGAGCCGCTATGTGTAAAATTTTCGAAGTAAAAGTCAAAGTATACTGTAATATTAAATATAATGATTTATATCTACTGTCACATCGTTATGAATTAATTTTGATCGAACGTAATTATTTTTAAAAATCGAACTTGATTTCCTAAAAAGTGCATACGAAATTAGTTAGGTATATCAGAAACCATAAAAAAACTAGACAATTAGGTTCAAGACAAACTAGAAAAAGTCTTAGATCGGTCTTAGATGAAAATGGCGAAAGTATCATGTTGTTTTTCTCGAAAATTTCGAATCTTTCGTATAAATTATATGTAACTTCCAAACAAAACTGACGTTGGTCGACTTATACGACTTAAGGTACACCCGGCTAAGATCGGATGACCGAAATAACTACTGAAATAGTAGTATTTTTTCCTCACTTGCTATATTATGCATGACACCATTTCACCCCGCCCCTCTCGCTCTCGCTCAGCCGCATCAGTCCTGAGCTAAGAACGTTTAAAAAAAAGTTATTTTTTCGAGAATTTTTGGAGATTTCATCTTTAACAGGAAGCTATGCACCTTTTACTCCTTACTTTAGAGTTGAAATGAGATACTAGTCCGATCATAAGCTAAGAAGGTTTTTCGATTGGGTGTCTTGGAAAAAAAATAGTGCAAGTTTGACTTTACGTTTACTCCTAAGCTATTCCTTGAGTGGCATTAAGTAAATTTATATGGAAAGCTTGATTTTTTTTTATCACGTACATTACACATCTGCAGGTAAAAGTTAGTGAGAATAAATTTATGATTTTTTTTGTGACATCCTTTCAACTCACCAAAAAATAGTCCGGTCCTTAATCTTAGTCTTATCTTTAAGTTCTTTTGTGTCTCAAAAATAAACGTCGTTAATGTCGTGTTCTCGAGGTATCGTGGTATTTCTTTATTATGGTACCTACATTATGTCATAGAAATCAGGGTTCTGATTAGGTATGAAAATAACACGAAAGAACAAAAATACAGTATCATCTTTCGTTACAGAGCTATGATTTAACTTTTCGCATCTTTCAGTGTTTTACGAGTAAAATACTTTTTTTTCGCATTATTTTATTGAGTTATGATACTCCGAATGTATTGGCTCTCGTACAAACACGTGACTTTTCATTTTGCTCAGACGAAATCTCAATATCAATTGACAAGAAACAGTTTGAAACAGTTTAAATTATTAAATATGATAAAATACTTATAAATTGGAATCATTAATCTATGCTCTATGTGATGTCAACGTAAAGTGAAGTCTATTTACTTCAAAGGTAACGTCAGTTTTGTTTCTTGTTCGGAAGTTACATGTAATTTATACGAAAGATTCGAACCTTTCGAGAATAACAACATGATACTTTCGCCATTTTCATCACTATTTCCGATTTAAGACTTATTCTAGTTTGTTTTGAACACTAATAGTCTAATTTTTTTATGGTTTCTGATATAGGTAACTAATTTCGTATGCACTTTTTATGAAATCAAGTTCGTTTTTTAAAATTAATAACGTTCGAATAAAATTAATTCCGTAACGATGTGACAGTAGGTATAAATCATTATATTTAATATTACAATATACTTTGACTTCGCAAATTTTACACATAGCGGCTCCAAGGATTTTAGAACCACGATATGCTATGAAAAGTCCTAAGCCTACCTATAACATTACATACTCTAATTACAAAAGGTATAAAATTGCTGACTATAACATTCAAAGGTCTATCTATAATTTTTTAGAAATATTTTAAGTCATACATTTGAAGGATCAAATGGTTCTTACTCATATTGTTTTAATAACTTACCGAATTTCATCCAAAAAATTGAATATCAAATACGAAATTTATAACTTTCCTTAATTTAAATTATTAAATTTATGGACTATGATGCAACCCGGCAGCGGCCGGCGAAGCGCCAGGACCGAATCGAATTTTAAAATAATAATCTTACTAAATATTGACTTACTAAGTTTATTACCAACTTTACTCACTAAATTTATTAGGTGGTGTAAAGAAATACACATTTAATGCATTTATTTATTAATAACAAATAATAATTCATACATAAAACGAAACAAAAAAAATCGTTGTTATTAAAACTTGCGAATATAGACGTTGTAACAGTTATAATAAGGAAGGTTATTGCTTTTAACATTCTGGAAATGATACTGTATGGATTTTAAAAGTTATGGGCATCGACTTTTATGACTAACAATAATTATGACCTACATAAAATTGACCACCGATTTATGATATAAATTTTTATGACTTATGACAATATGACTAAAAAAAATTCGGACCTACAACGTTATTCGCTTCAAAAATCGAACTTCAAACTTTATGGGAACCAATAGAGACCCAATACATTTATTTGTTGAACGTATTGCGAAAACACAAATCAAATTATTTATTAACTAAACATTTCGATTTGCACTTTTCATTTTTCCCCAGTACCGTAAACTGGGGTTACATTGATCAATTTTAAAGCTTTTTGTTATCTTTCTCGGTAAAAAAATTTGACACGCTACTTTAAAAATTTATAAAGATAGAAAAATAAAACATTGTGTCATTGTTAAACTGACATTGGGGTTACTTTGATACCTTATGTTTTTTTGAGGGTAATTGAATGTAAACCCTTACAGGAGTATTTTCTCCTAAGAAAATAAATAAATCCGTTTGCAGTATCAAAAGTTACAACGATTTACGTCGTTTTGGGGTTATTTTGATCAAATATTTGTGATCAAAGTAACCCCGAAATATAATAAAAAAACTTCAGTATTCAACTTTATTAAAAACAAAAATAAAACATTGAAGAGAGAACAATCTTCTTATAAAATAAACAGTCAAAAGAATAGACATACCATAACCAACTATACGTAAGATTCTGATCAATGTGATCCCATGTAGGTGATCAAAGATAACCCATTGAATAAAAACAATTGTTATAAGTACTTAGTTTGAATTGAAGACCCCGAAAACGTTTGTATACCTAATAAACACACTTGTGACAAGTTAATTGTGATTAAGAACCGTTTACCTCACTACCCTTATTGTTAGTTAAGAAGTTATTTTACACACAAAAATAGCAAAAAGTTTACGTAAATATAAATACGTGATTCGCTATTTTAACGGCCGTACTCACTTAATGTGTGTCTAAACAATTAATAAGGACAACTATCGTTCTTGCCAGATAAAAAAAAGTACGGATGCGTTTGGTAACGAGAGATATTCGCGATTAAAAAATAAAAAAAGTTTTTATCAATGTAACCCCAACGTTCAAAGTAACCCCAGTTTACGGTAGTACATTTATTTGTTTTAGATTTGTAACGATTTTTGGTGTTATGTATTGCAAATTATAAAATCAAATATCATATTATATAATAAAATATAATGCAATTAGATCCGGCATCTTATAAAAAATCAACTAACTACATTTCATAGGTACTTAGGCAATACGAGTAATAAATTTAAAAAGACACCTAGGGCCTATAAATGTTACCTGTCCTTTCTGTTATTTGTCTGGGGAAAAGGATAGTGATAGGTAATTTTATCTGACAGATATTATTACCCGTGGACAGTGAAACAAGCAATTAATGTATTTTTAAAATTGCGTAGGCGACTCGAAGAGCCAGCAAGAGACGCGGTCCGGCGACGTGGTGCAGGGCTCGTACTCGCTGGTGGAGCCGGACGGCTCGCGCCGCGTGGTGGAGTACACCGCCGACCCGCACAACGGGTTCAACGCCGTCGTGCACAAGGAGCCCCTAGGCGCCGTGAAGGCGGTCGGCGTCGCTGCGCCCGCCTACATCCACTAGTCAAAGTCTAATTCACTATCAGTTCTAAAAGTCGCGGAAAGAAAGCTCCAACATTTACCTGTCATCTGTGTGCTTTTGTGCTTTATAGTTTATTTATAATCGCGTATAAATTTTGATAAAATTGCCACGTTTGGACTCTTAGGAATATTTTAGACCTTATCTGTCCAGTGTTGTGATTTTAATTACCAATATTTTATTTAATTAACTAATTGACAGTCATAAGCAGGAACGGGAAGCAGATTGTTTGATACATAATTCAAGGCACTGTTTTAAACTAAATATCAAAGTTTTGTCAAGGTACGTACATCAGTAGGAGTGACTTTTAGGACGAAGAACAACACAGAAATCTTGAAGCGTATGCGTTCAATGGATTTGATTAGTTTAAGATGAAAGGGGAAAAGCTATATTTTTGATCTATCATTGCTAGGTTGAGTATTCTGAATGCTTATTTGGCTGGCAATAACATGAAGCACATGTTTGTTTTAATGAGCAAGCTCAGTATGACTTCAAAATGTTGAGTTTATGTTGTGTAGGTACCTTTAAGTATATAAGGGACGTGCTTTTGTTTAGTCATAAGTCGTAACGTCTTTTATTAACCAGATCTGTAGAACGCTGTACCACCTCTTTATGTGATTTGAACCGTATTTATTAAGGGATGAAGTTAATAAGAAAACTGAAATCAGACATTTTTTGAATAAGTTTAGTTTTCTACTTATCAACGTCCAATGTTATGTTATGTTATATAACTTAATTATGTGCTAAAGTAATCGTTAAACGTTAAAGCTAAGGTAATAAATAAGAGGAATCAAAAACACTTTGATTTTATTAACAGACGTCAGACATATAGTATACAGGTGATTGGAAGACCGATGCAAAGCAAGAAGGTGGCGCAAAACACAAAGCAATTTTGGATCATGAACTTAAAAATTCTGTAAAAAAAGAGCTTTTATGAAACAGAAGCTTTTATTATGTTTTGTTAGATTGTTTATTAAAAAGAAGTACGTTTATCGCTTGCCTTGGTCAAAAATTAGCAGTTAATTTTAAACTTTGGGTATATTGGCCAAAAACACAAAAAAAAAATTGTCAGACTTCGTCAAAGACAACAATGGCTTAAATGGTTCTAAATAGTATATACTTACATTACTTACTTCACTAAAGCTTCGCATCGGTCTTCCAATCAACCTGTATACGTTCATCATGAACCAGCTCGAAGAGTAATTTTGTTTTGCTAATTGCTCCATATAAGAAACAAAATATTTGTATGGGGCAAATAAGTCATGCTACTTAACAAAAAGGGTAAGACTGACATTAAGCATAAACAGTATTAAGGAACCGAAAGAAATAGGTCCTTCAGTTTCATATCGTGACTTTAGCTCCAATTCACTATCACTTAGTGACTAACCGTTTCAAGTAAAGCTTTTAAGAACTATCTGATGCACGAATCTGTACAGAATACGCCCACTTCTTTAAAGTCAATCTCACAACTAGGTCGTTGTGATAACTTGATAAATAAGGTGTATGTGACCTATACCTACTTGAGTTTTTAACTGAACATGAAATATTGGCCAAGCCACATTCGATTGATTTTAATATAGAATGGTATTTAGATAGGGGCAACAATTCATCAGATTAGCTGGATATAGATAATATAATACAGAAATATATAAATAAATATCTTGGGAGATCTTACACAAACCGACCTAGTCCCACGGTATATAAGCTCAATTAAGGCTTGTGATGTGGGTACCAGGTGACGATATATAATAGATAGATACTTAAATACATAGACAGCCATGACCAAGGAACAAATATTTGTGATAAATTAATACATAAATAATGCCCTCGCCGGGATTCGAACCCGGAACCTCCAGCTTCGTAGGCGGGGTCACTACCAACTACGCTACGGAGGGTGACAAAATATTAAAATATTATAATATATTAAAATCAATTCCATCAAAATTGAAAACCGTTATGTTTGTATGAAAATGATATGTGTTGTAATTGGTTCACTTAGGTATATGCGGTGCACATGAGATCGTTACTGCACCCAGCCAAGCCTCTTTGTGTCTGCATGCTCATAGATTGGATAATGAACGTAGGTGCATAGCATTAATGCAAACTAGGGCTGCTACCTAGGGCTAGTACCTAAGTATAGTACAAAGGCCGTCAGAATATATACCGGTGCGGCCATGGCACTCAATAATATCTAAACATGCACTTAATGCCATGATAATAGACACCTAATCAGATATTTGTGAGCACCCTGACCGCTTCAATATATATGATGGCGACTGTAACAGCCTAATGGGAAAGCTGGGTGGTTTATTCTACTTAATATTTTAGTTCATTATAGTCTTTCAAAACATAGTTAATTGTTATATTAGAGACACCCCTACGGTGTTGCTTAATGTAGGGCGCTCTTAAAAGTCGTAAAAATGAGTCATGAGTGTCATGACACTGCCTCGGTCAGGCAGCGTCGAAACAGTTTAAATTAACGCTCAACTGCTACGAACAAATAAAACATGGAAGCCGCACGCCATAATAAATTGCCTTTCACAAACGGTCCTGAATTTAAGTTGACAAGTGTCACCCACTCTTCAATGCATTACGGTAATGAATGTCAATATCAACCTAACTTAAACCGCCATTTAAAAATAGTTGTGATTGGTCCATCAAAGTTTTGATTGGCTATATTCAACGAAACATTTGTCAACGATGTTGCGCTGAAATATGCGCGATATTAAGAAAAGCGCTATGTCCTGCCCATCTTGGCACAATTGAACAATTGCTTTTGGGGGCATTTTTGAGCTGGCGTTAGACGTCTATGTTATATGGTTGCAGGTATTTTGATATTAGTCTGACATAAAATTATCGGATTTTAGAATTATAACTGACGTGATAGTAAGGGTCACGGTCCATACAAAGTTAAGAAAAATTGTGCGCTGCGAGTTACAGTTTTGTAATTTTAACCAGAGCTAGAGGGTCTCAAAATAGTTGTTTTTAGATGTGGAGGGAAAACCAATTCCCCCCCTGAGCGCGGGGGGAGGGGGGTGAATGTGCATGCGGAAGGGTTACGATATTTTTTTTTTTACTAATTAATAAGGCCTACTACGCGTTGTTTGGTATCATTTTCGTGTAAAACAGACATGGAAAATCCATTTTTTATCATAAACATGACCAATTTCATATAAAAAAGAAGATTTTTTGGAGTAAAAGTAAAGAAGCTACCGTTTTTATTTTAATTTAAGCGTCATATAAGTATTAAAAAACAAACTAATCAAATTTAAAAAAATACTGTAAGATAGCATATTTATTGCAGTTTTTAAAAATATACACATTTTGTGGTCTTTCATACAAAAAAACACTGAAAAACAAAATGCACCTATCGCGTACCTCAAACAAAAACCTCCACGTAACCTCCTCCTACCTCAAAAAAGAGACTTTTGTGCCCGCAACTGCTCGTAGATTATACATATTCTTGTACTTATGTACCTACATATTATTTTTCATATTACAATTGTAAATATTTCTTGATACGAAAGTAAATTGAATATTTTCTGATCTTCTTTTTTTAAATAACCTAAGATTATTAAGAATTTTATTTGTTCAGATTCTATTTATAGATTTTATCTATTATAATATTGTATACCGCCACCGCGTGTATATTATATATCTGGTCTATCTGATATATAGTATCTGATCATATGAATCGTAATGGGTAATCAGTTTTACAAGTGTTATTTAGGTCTATAACGATCTCATTACCAAAGACGATAAAGGTAATTTTCACTAACCGGGACTAAACAACTAACTCAGTTCACCCACGTTTAAAGTTTATTTCATATGGAATTTGACAATCAATTGTTAAATGTTTACTTCATATCATCATCATTACCATATCAGCCGAAAGACGTCCACTGCTGAACATATGCCTCCCCCAAAGATTGCCACAATTACCGGTCCTGGGCCACTCGCATCCAGCGAACTCCTGCGGCCTTCACTGTCCACCTTGTCCCCTACAAGGTGGACCCACGCTGCGCCTTCCACCTGCGAGGCCGCCACTTGAGAACCTTTCCGCCGCATAGGCCATCGGTTCTACGTGGAATGTGCCCCGCCCACTGCCACTTTAGTCATTTGGAGAGCTATATCGCAGAGCTATGAAGCTATACTTTGGTTCTGCTGCGGATCGTCTCATTTCTAATGCGACCTCGCAGAGAGACCTGTGGGTGACTTTGAGCTTTCTTATGAGACCCATTTTAAGCGATCACGTTTCAGTACCGTATGGCATCACTCATTTAAGTCTTTGATCAGTGTGTGTTGATCAAATAATTACATTCGTCTTCAAGCACTACGGAATATTTGACGAAAAGATGTGTTGTAGCTTCCCAAACGCTGCCCAACCGAGTCGGATTCCATGATTGACCTCTTACTCAAAGTTGGACCTACCTAACTGGGTAGTTTGTCCTAGGTATATTACCTATAGTCGTCTACACCTTCAAGTTTAGTATCTGATTGTAACGGGAGTTTTCGTCTTATCCATGTTCATCCTAAGACCAACTCGCTCGGAGGCGCTACTGACTACTGATACTGACCTCAGCATCGTACTGAAATCTTCCAAGGTCTCAGCCAAGACCACCATATCATCAGCGAATCGAAGGGGAGTGAGGTACTCGCCATTTATGTTGATACCCAACCTTCTCCAGTTCAGTCTTAAATATATCTACAGCGGTAAACAGTTTAGGGGAGATGATACCTACTCGCCTGACTCCCCGCTGCAGTATAATACGCTTCAAACTCTGGTCTTGGAGTCGGATTGACATCGTGGCGCTTTCGCACAAACACCTTAAAATTTCGACATAGCGGTAGTCTACTTGGCACCGTTGGAGAGACTGTAGTACTGCCCAGAGTTTCGATCAAATCGAAGGCCTTGCATGGGGGTTACCATGACGTACTAATGCGATTCAGTTTAGGTTCAGGGAAAGGTAAGCTCCTATAGCCTTGTCGCTTTCTGTACTGCGCATTAGTGCGTCATGGTAACCCCCCTTATCGTAGTCCACAAACGTTAAACAGAGAGGCAGGGGCAGGTGACAGGTTATATTCCTCGGTCTTCTGTATAACATTTACGAAACTCCAATTCGGAAACCGGTTTGTTCGGGAGGCTGGAAGTCATCAAGCCTGCGTGCAAGACGATTGGTAATGACTCTTAAAAACATCTTATAGGTAAATATGGCTCGGAAGTGAGATGGATCGGTAGTTCTTCAATAAGGCGTTGTCACCTTTTTTCAAAAACAGTACCACTACTCTTCTGTTCCATGCCTAAGGCGTTCTCCCTTCCGAAGTAGAATAACTTCTGAAGGGCCGTAAGGATTGGTTTACCACCTGCCTTCAGAAGCTCATCTGTAATTCCGTCTTCCCCAGACGCCCTGTTATTTTTGAGCTGTTCAAGAGCCATTCTAATATCACATAGGCTGATGTACGGGATATCCTTTGTATAGTGCCCGGTCAGTCACTTACTTCATAAGAAATTTATCAATTATCAAATTCCGTGTAAAATAAACGTTTAACCCGGGTTGCTTGGTTAACTCAGGTTGTGGCAATTTGCCCTAACAGACATTATGGAGCATTTTGTTTACGCGAAATTGCTAAATTCCCGCAGTAAAAATGTACTGTCAACAATAAGTCAAAGCAACGTCCCTTTTTTGTTCGTGGTACGCGACAGGTGCAATTTTTTTACGACTTACTTTTGCATGGAAAGTTTCAAAAAGTATATATTTTTAAAAACTACAATAAATATGCTATCTTGTAGTATTTTTTTTAATTTCATATGTTTATTTGGTAATACTTATTTAACGCTTCAATCAAAATAAAAACGGTGATTATTTTACATTTATACCGATAATTCTTTTTTTATATATGAAACTCCTCATGTTTATTATCAAAAATGAATTCCTCGTGTCTGTTTTACACGAAAATGATACCAAACAATGCATAGTAGGCCTAAATATTAGGCGAAAAAATATTAAACATAACCCTTCCGTTTGCTCATTCACCCCCCTCCCCCCTCGTTCAGGGGGGGAACTGGTTTTCCCTCCACATCTAAAAATTGTTATTTTTATACCCTCTAGCTCTGGTAAAAATTACAAAACTGTAACTCACACCGCACAATTTTTTCCATTTGGACCCCTACTATGAGACTTAAAACATATTAAAATATTATCGAACCGGGTTACTCACGTATTTAAGTCGATGATTGCTCGACACGTTTACATACGACATGACAGCTCCGGACTCCGGACGACTTAATGGGTCGAAACATGTCGAGCAATCATCGACTTAAATACGTGGGTAACCCGGTTCGATAATATTTTAAAATTATCGGAATCTGATATAGTGATATAATAACGTACACCATTAACGCTAACGAAATCCTTACTGGCCAACTCATGGCACGGCTACTGAAAAGGCATCGTACGTGCGTGCCCTTAACAATGACTCGTAAGATCGCGATCGCGTTGATGTCTTTTGTATGAACATTGCGCGACTATTAGTTATTTTCTCAAACATGCAATGAAATGTTGTCATTATGTTCGTCATAATAGGCTTTAAAGTATGACGTTGCAGGCGGATGACCTCAAGATAACAGTAAAGGATTTTCATACGAATGTAACTAGGCCGGTAAATAATATTTTTTTAAAACATGGCGTCGGTTTTCATGAACAGGCTAAACAGCCAAATTCTATTTTTTTTATTGTTGTATTTTTTATTTCATTGCATATGTTTGAGAAAAGCACTATACATGCCTCGCCGTGAAATGGGCTTACCAGCTTCGTATCACTGTCCATACCTACTTAGCCGATAAGCCCATCTTTCCCGGCGTCTGCAGTAATGTACTATTATGATCACGGGGGCAAAGTTGTTTTTTAACTGTCGTACCAATATTGAGACCTGAGCTAGCGAAAGATTCCAAAATTGAGCCACAAGCGTAGCGAGTGGTTCAAAAACTGGAATCTTGAGCATTGCGAAGGTGTCAAGGGACGAGAGTTGAACAAACCAAGTGTAATACAACTTTTTCCCCTCACTATCGCGAGAAAACTTGACTACAAATCTCATCCAAATGTTCACTTAAAGAAACCATTTAAAACTCAATGTCGAAACGTATCGTAGAATTACTCCTGGTAATTAAATATAGCCAATGGATTACAAAGTACTATATATACACTTATATTAGGCATTAGTGGGCCATAGGAATTAGAGCATGGTCAAATTACTTTATCCCAGGGATCGGATACCGGTTTTTTCTCCATACAAAAGAACGGTTCGAATTCCGTTCTTTTTCGTTCTTCGGTGTATAATTTTTTTATTAATGGAGTAATTCAAAAATACCTTGTTTATAATTACATAATATGTTGAGTACTACATAAAAAGTGTAAAACATTTTAAATAATTGAGCTATTTCGAGGTTTTTCTAAAAAACCGGTTCCGATCCCGCTTTATCCACAAGTTGGTAAAAAGCGTTTTTATCCGCTCGTATTAAAGGACAAACGAGCGCTTTATTTACGAGCTTGTAAGGGAAAAAATTACATCTCTCACGAGCAACTACATAAAGTTAATATTGTGTCAAAATCAAGTAATTGCTTAAAATGAATATGTTTCTTGTGACCTTGATGCGACCCTCGTGGATTGGGTAATTTCCTTTAGTAGAAGGCGTGACTAATGTCTAATACCGGATTAGTACATTTAGTACTCCACTGCCGTGCTGTTTATTACACATACATAATCAGTTCATATAAATACTGGCCAAAAGTATGTCGGACCATGCTCAGTGTAGAGTTTCAAATTTGAAAAATTTAAAAAAACGATAACAACATAAAAATCCGCCCCTATAAGCCTAATCCGACGGGTCAAAAGATATACCTCGAAACCTAGTCACACACGTTGGATGTATCTAATCATCTATTATTTTATACCTATTATCAAAAATATTAAGATTGCAATTTAACTACCTTTACGATGCAGGTGAAATCATAAAATAAAATATCTTAAAATGTTGGATACCTTCCTCTGTCGATATTGTTATAATTGAATTATCAGAGGTAGCTTCTACTTATACATAAACTCGTTTTTACGATCAACATAAAAATATATTGGCAATTTTTCAATTATAGACCTTATTTCGTCCATCTCAGTTATTGTATCGGTTCGTTTTAAAAGATATCACATTTCGGAAAGTGTCGGGAAACGGATATGTCGCCCAATGTCAGTACACTTACCATGAGTGGAAACTGTTGACTGTCATAGTACTCGATAACCTGCGTATACGCAATCGCAGTGCATCTCACTCATACGCATGGGTCAGAGAAAGATGCACTGCGGGAGGTTGTGCACTCCGGTCGTGGTACATTGGTAAGGAAAGTGTTTCAAGAAACCTGAGTGATGCTGAGTAATTTGTTATTTATGTAATGAATATGTAAATGTAGTGTACCAAGGCTCTGATTATATCGTTTTGTATTGTATTGTAATGACACTAATGACGTATTCAAATATAACAATACCTATACAAAGTGCAATCTCGAAGACTAATCGCGATCGCGGATATAAAAAAAAACACTAATTTGTAAGTAATAAGAGTTAATTGATGTAAAAATATCTGTATTAAGATATTCTTAAGAATCTGCCGAATATTCGAGACACTTAGTCTGGAGTAAAACTGGCAGAGGGGCCAAATGGAAATAGCAATGTCATTATCATTATAACGATATTAAAATGTCAAGAAAATGAAATGAAATGATAACAAGTACCAAGTAAGATAATTATAATATTTTCCAGTGCTTGAGGCTATATTGTTGTAAATAGGTAAATTTTATTAATGACTGAGTGCAGAGTACAAATATTACATCAATTTGACACAGTTTTAGTAAGAAGCTTAAAATATCTTCAAATATTTATATCAAAGAAAAAAAAACCTGGTTCATCAACGTCCGAGATGGGATTCGAACCCACACGAGCTGGCTAATCGATCCATACGAGACCGAGTGGCCGAGTAACATAGAAGAATTACTTCTTAAAAAACCACAAATGAAAATATAAAAAAATAACTTGATTTCTTCTGTAAAACTTCTCTTCTGTGAAACCGGGATTGAATGTATACCATTA
Source organism: Thaumatotibia leucotreta (assembly GCA_025490895.1). Taxonomy (NCBI): domain Eukaryota; kingdom Metazoa; phylum Arthropoda; class Insecta; order Lepidoptera; family Tortricidae; genus Thaumatotibia; species Thaumatotibia leucotreta. Next base: position 15,961 of record JALPQI010011644.1, read on the forward strand.
GTTTTTTACTTTCAACTAGAGAATGGTACCTATATGTACATAACATACATTCAATTCCGGTAGGTTTTCCTATTTATTTACTTAAATAACAACTAGCCCGTTACCTGCAGGTACAAGGTTCTAATACAAAATGCACCGGTAGAAATACTGTCGTAGCCATTTAATTGAATAACACAAGCTGGGACTCCACGGCCAAAAGCATCTTAAAGCTCCATGTCATTCACGACTGCGACAGACTCGGCTGGCAATCCGGAACGTTCGAGTGAATGCACTGCAATGCTATAAATACCAGCTGCGAGTTGGCTGCGATTTACTTCCAGCTACTTCCAAGCCTATTGTCGACGGAACTGCTGATAACAACTGGAAATTCGCGCGATGTACGCGTACGGGGTAAATGTCTATAATTTATTAGCCATTTCATTATTCCTTTGTTCTATTGAGCTTTACATTCTCGAAAATGTAAAAATCTGGCCTATATCAAAGCTGCCTTTTCTGTACCACCCAAATTTGAATTTTCGAGACTAAAGGTGACAGGTGTTACTTACGTTTGAGCAAACAATCTCTGTTATTTTGGCCTGTGCGAAAATCATAGTCTTTTTTGACAATATTGTTCAAGTTTATGGATGAAAGCAAAGATGAATTAGCACCGTAACCTGTTTATAACCAATATATTATCAGAACCGCAGTAAGCAGTATCTTCACATGAAATGGTGTTCTTAATTTGTGATGAGTGATGACATTATTATTCAACCGTATGATAATTATCCCTCTGCAACTGAGTTGACATACCTCAGACGTATTTTCCACTTTATGTTGTTGATAATAAGACACGTCATGTGACCGACAGTCGCAGAGGGTTAAGATAAGTACTATAAGTAGTTCAGTTTGTTAGGATTAGGTACATATATTATACACAGATATTTTATTTGAATAACGAATGACAGAAGTCTTATTTGTATTTGCAGCCTCTACTATGCCTTCTCCCCGTGTTCGTTATCGGAATCGTGGTGAAAGACCCGCCACAACCGAACGAATACAAATACTCATACGAAATTGAAGATCCGACTACGGGAGACAGCAAGAGCCAGCACGAGGTGCGGCGCGGAGACGTCGTCAGCGGCTCGTACTCCGTCGTCGACCCGGACGGGACCCGCCGCACTGTCAAGTACACTGCGGACCCTGAACATGGCTTTACGGCTGTCGTTCACAGAGAGGCCGCAGCGCCCCCGCCATCTCCCCCGCTTTACGCTTATCAGGACATCGGGCCTCAGCCCCGCGTCCCACCGCCGTACGACAACGACGATCTCGTTGCGAAACCCCCGCCGCCTTTTGAACCGGTTCTGTACACCAAACTGTCGTATCCTAAAACAAATTACGAAGACAAACCGGCCTTCTATTTCACTCCTGCGAATGAAATCAAATCTGATCGTGAGAGTTTCGCACAAGGACAGTACTTTCAGCCGGCTACCGGTTTTAAAGACTATAATTAGATCTAATATTTCAACGTACCTGTTACTATGGTTTATTCTAAACAGTTTTTCCTGTGATTGTGATAAAGCGAGTAAAGTAAAATGAAGAGTGCCTATTTAATTAAGAGTACATAGTTGTTAAGTAAACATAATAAAAATAATAATATTTAAAAATATTTTTTTCCCAATTTTATAAATAGACACTCACCGTGGTTTGTAAATTAGCGGTATAAAGTCATATAAGCCAGTAGATAGATCTATATGTTACAAACAAGAATAATAATAACTTTACTTAAACCAAACATCAAAAATAATAATTTCACTAGAAGCACTAAACTCAGTATTGAATAATATTGGTAATAATGGTAATCGAGTTATGAGCCGTGTAGTTCCGCGACCCGCGAGCCAAGGTCGGCGAAGTGGAGCGAGCGGCACTAAGCCACTTACCAAGGCGGCTTAATAGGGCTCAGCAGGGATTAGTCAATTGTCAACACACTATACTAATCATTACCGCTATTGAGAATTCTCAGCTCCGTTCAGTTGTATTTTTATCAGGGTTTCCTCCTTTTTGCACTTGTCGTAACTAACTATGAGAATTTGGGAATAAGTTCAAGTCTCAGAAGTAGTAGTTCTAAGTAGTTATAGTACCTAACTAGTAGCACTTACCTAGTAGTTACTATTTAAAATTTAAACTTCCAAAAACCCCCTAGAGGATCTATTCTGAGTCCCAAAACCTCACGGGCAACGGGAATGCACTTATTTTTTAGCTTGTTAGAAAATTGACATCTTTAGACCCACTTTCTTCTTCTGTTGTTAAAAGACACCGTGCTGCTACTTTATCTCTACGTCATTTGTTTTTAGACATAAATCTATTTCCATATAATTTACACAAAAATGTTATCGGTCTCTGCACTCGGCACAGCCGGTATCGCAGAAGACCGTTAAATAAAACGATTTTGATTGCAAATGTCGATCGTTGGGTCGGTGTCGTGCATTGACACCTCTAAGAGAGTCTTAAATTTATGGAAAATTGGACAAGCTAGAAAGCCATACTGTTATACCTACAATCGAAGACAGAGTTATGACATCCCTACATAGGTACAAATTCTATATGGGTAACCCTGTCTTTGACTGTACATTCGACATTTAATAGTTATTTATGTGGCTGGCGCATAATAAGAGGCATTAAACATGAGTGTGGTTTTATGAAACGAGCCGTAGGCGAGTTTCATAATAAGATCACACGAGTGTTTAATGCCTAATTATGTACAGTCACATACATAACTTTATCTACATCCATATCATTAGTTTAGAATGACAATTTACCTTTATTTTCATTGATATCCACTAAGTAATTACCTCTAAATATAAAAATTCAAATCAGTTGAAATCACTCAATTTGAGTAAGGATATCCTACAATAAATATTTATTGAAAAAAAAACAACAAAAAGAAGTTGACATTTATAATGTTAAAATTAATATCATGACGACGATACTTTAATGTCAACATTATGATGCACTGTACTCTGCCTGTACTTTAATGTTAACATTATGATACAGCCACAGACACCGGTCTCATAATATAGGTCATTACATTACCGCTTCTGAATACATAACAGGGAAATTATGATATTCCTGTAGATAAACTCTTTTAAAGATTCCGTATTTAAGTTATCATTATCATTATCACTCTACCACTACCAGGCCCCAATTTCACCACATTGACAAGTCCTACAATTGTAAATTTACAGTTTCTCCAATCGGAGGCGTCTATAAGCTACAGTTACCGCTTACCATCGGTGGGCCGAGCGTTTGTTTGCCACCAACATAAAATGTAGTGCAGGAACTTTAATAAATCAGCAGTAAATAGCTACTTTTTTGCGAAGCAAAATTACAATTGTCACAAAAAACACGATAATTGTTAGCGAAATTCCGACATAAGCCATAAAATTGTACTAAACCTTACGACAATTGTCACGGTTTCGGAAAATAAATAGTAGTTTATTAACGATTTAATAAAGTCATCAGTAATAATTTTATGTTGGTGGCAAACAAGCACATGGACCGTCCGATAGTATGCGGTAGCCGTAGCCTACGGAGGCCTGTGACGTCAGTAAGAGTGATATTTTACAATTGTCACACTTGTAATTATGGTGAAATAGGCCACTGACCTGTACATTATTACGTATTATGTATTGTATACAACGTGTTCATAATAAATGTATTTACATACATAATAAGAAAAATGCCCGGAAAATTCAGAGGCATAATTTATTAAACAGCAAATACATTACGTAACGATGGGTGCGATGGGGCACAACTCGAACCAGTAGCCGCAGCCGCATCGCTTCGGCTCGCACGCGTGAAGCCACATCCACTCGATGTGGTAGGTGTCCTCGTGGCACTTGCAGCCCACGAGACGCTGGCAGAAGGCGCTGGGGACGAGGTTGGGACGATCGCGACTTCCACAACCTACGCAACAAGTATTATAGGAAGGCTAAAATGGTCATTCATCACACCTGTTCGGTAAGTACGCCAATGCGCTGCGGCGATGCGCGCCGTAGATGCGTCTACACCCTAGGGCTGTCAAGGATTTTCATACAACATTACGTCGCACTAGCGCGGCGCGCGCCTCGCCGAAATTTCATCCCTGATTTTGAGAAATGATTTAGACCATTTTAGAGTAGTTTTGTGAAACTATATTGTTTTATTTACTTTTTTTGCCTCACAGGTGTGATGAAAAACATTTGTGCCACGGGCGGTACAAAAATTATGAACTCGTGTGAAGTAATAAGCCTTCGGCTTGGGCTTTACTTTCACACTCGTTCGTAAATTCTTATGTACCGTCTTTAATACACAATTCACTATTACATTATTATGTAGTATGAGTTAAAACGGGATATTACCATTGAGTACCAGATATTTTGGCACTGTCGCAAATGCCACCTTCACGGAGTAACTCAGAGTTACTCCGTCTTGATGACGCTTGCAAGCCACATCGGATGCGTCTGCGTGGCGTGCGCGTTGAAACGTATCACATCATCAGCTTATAAATTTATTACCGTCCACTGCTAGATATCGCCCTCTCCTATTGCCTATGCGTATGGACGCAATAGGAGGTAAATGCCCATAATCACCACGGTACGCAAACGAGTTCACGATCGCAGTAGTGCGTTCACTTCAGCGTTGTAGCGTATGTAAACGTCATATTCACACCACTTGCGTGACGTGCACGGGCGCGTGACGTGCAAGCGGTTTGCCATCTAATATGATATTTCCGACACTACAGCGCGCACGCCGCGCACACGCGCAAGAGCAAGTGCTGCAGTCGCCATGTCAAATACCAACGCAACGTCAACAAAATGTCAAAACTGAAATTGAACTATACGCACGTGTGTGTAGGTCTATTATATTACTCTGTGGTCCAAGACATATATCGGTATTGGGCGTTGAACCTGCGGTGCCAATATATCAGTTGTTGGCTACGAACAAATAAAACATGGAAGCCGCACGACATACTAAATTGCCTTTCAAAACGGTCCTGAATTTTAGTTGACAAGTGTCACCCCGTGTTCAATGCATCACGACAATGAATTTGAACCTATAAAAACTTAAACCGCAATTTAAAAATATTTGTGATTGGTCCATCAAAGTTTTGATTGGCGATATTGAATAAACATTTGTCAAAGATGTTGCGCCGAAATATGCGCGGTGTCACGAAAAGCGCTATGTCCTGCCCATCTTGGCACAATTGAACAATTGGTTTGGGGGCATTTTTGAGCTGGCGTTAGACGTCCATGTCATATATGGTCGCAGGTTGTTGGCTTCAAAAAGGTAAAAGAAATACTCAACGATACCTCTTTTAAAGCACATGATACGGAAAGGGTCGCAGTCGCCCGAGAGATGGGCGAGCAGTTCCCTCTTCTCCAGCCCTGTGACGAGGTCTATCGGTTCGTGGAACGCGCCGTACACACGTGTGCACGCGCGCCGCAGCGGCAGCACGCGACTAAACTTCAACATCACCTTTGAAATGTGTATTACGTTATTACCTATGAAATTGGCGTTTCTTATAGAGAACTTGTGTGAAAAGTCTATTTTTCATTCAATGATTTTTGTGTATAATTTATTGATGTCAAAATAAAAATAAACCAAATATTGCCAGTAATATAAGACACTTATATTCTTAGGCGTGTTTTGCATATCTGTAAATCTCACTGGACTTAGGTGCCATGATTCCTACGAACAGATTTCGCTATCTCTCATAGTTTGGAACTTCTCCTTACAAATTCAAACTGCCGGCGCAGGCACTGAAGTATTGCAAAATAAAACTTCATTGTTAGAAAACAATGCATTTTATTAGTTTTACATATTATGTTTCTTAGTAGCATTTACTATTTAAGAGCTACACAACCGATATCCAATAGAAAAACATAACATTTTATTTTTCAAAAAAATCAAGGTTCGATTCCCGGATCGAGCACACGTATTTTTGTAAATGTATGAATGCAGTTTTTCTTTTTATTAAAATCGAAGTCATGGTTCCTAAGACAAGATTTCACTATCTGTTATGGTTTCCAAAACCTCCCCACTGACCCATTTGAAATGCTCATCCTGTAGACATATCGATAAGACCAAAATCGACAGACAAACAGACAATACTTAAATCGGTTTGCTAAGTTAAGACATTTTTTAATAAGACGTAAGTACCTATATCTGAAGCACCTGGAAGTTTGGTAACAGGCTAGGTTAGGCGGTTCGGAAGAATTGCCGGTTGTGAATGGATTTGATAAGTATTATAAGTACCTACATACTTATTACATACTTACAAATATTATGATAGGTACCTATATGAAATAAAATGCTATCTGACTGTCGAGTAGCTATTTGTACTTACGTGATATTTTATAGCTTTGCAGCCTAATAAAACGTTTGAAACAACAATTTCTAACTAAAAATACGTTGAGCTTCAATCGCATAAAACTGACAAAAGTGACTGGAAGTGACACTGTTTATGGTTCGAAATGTATATATGACACGGTGGAGTTAAAAATTAAATAAAACCTTCTTACATTTCTTACCTAATTTACCATGGACGGTCACGTGCATTATAGGGCTGTCATCTCAAAATTCGTGAAACCGGTTGGCTTACCGCGAACTCCGAAGTTTTCAAATTTCGGGGATTTGTCTCTGTCACACCAACGAAGGCGTCATTAGAGTGACAGAGACCAATTCTTCAAAATTTTCAAACTTCGGAGTTCGCAGTAGGGCCGCAGGACAAAAACAAAAAATACCCCGAACATTTGACATAATTGGCCCATGTTTTTCAAAGTTGTCCCCCCACTTTTTTATGAATTTGGAACTTTTAATGTATTTTCCACTCAGAATCGCGAGCTCTTTCAATCCTGATAGGAGAAATTTTTTGTCCCAATGTTTTTTTTTCATTCTTTACCTACAAGTTTTTCATACATTTTGTATGGCGATAACGGCTTTTTCCGGACTTCACTTTGTACACAATAATGACGATAAATGCTAAATTCCATGGTGTTTCCTCGAATGACAAGGATCACTTTTTGAAACCCCGCCTGGACCCAGGGCCTCCAAACTAGGACAAATCCGGGGAAACCCGGACGGATAGCACTACGTGCATAGGTGGGTATGTACCTATTAGCTATGGCCGCTCGCTAAATATCATAGTGTTCCATAGGGATAAAAGGTCGAGTCAACTCGAGTCCTTTGAAGGCCGAATTTTATAGATCCGAAATTTTTGAAATTGCTTAATGAAACGAGCTTCGAAGAGCTAGTGATTTTAATAAGGCCATAGTCTTAAGATGGTTCTAAACTTTTTAAGGGTTCCAGCCTTTTCAATGGAAAATAAATTTCATATGAAACATAAGCTGACAAAGGATCACCTCTCAACTTACTGTACCTCATTATTTATTTAAAATATTTGTAAATCCTTTTATTGGTCAATAGTTCTGTGACAAAGCAAGGACGAGCCGCCCAAAGAAAGACGCCCGCTCTGCAAGTGATCTTTTGAAGTACGAAATCGATCAAAGATTGATCTTATTTAAATATAATACTGCCCGATTCAGTATACTATCATGTCAAAAGGAGTTCATATCAAGATGTTCAAGTTGAGCAACTCTTTAATGCAACCGGTTTATACAAAGTCATACACGGTACAATGATATAATGCAACGCCTCAGGCGTTCAGACGGGATATAAAAAGTTCGCGAGATTCAATTGCGGTACATTCAACTTGAGGTTTACTCACGGTGAAGTCACTCATCTCATCTAAAATGGCTTTCAAGGTACGAGCATGCTTTTAGCGTGCCGTCAATTGATGTAGTTACCTACTACCTTGAATATTCTCCGCTTTTAATTAATATAACTAGCCATTAATTTTATTAACGTAAAGCACCTAATCGGAAATTGCGTAAAATTGTTTACATACTTCAATTCAGAAGACATTTAAATATGTAAACATAAAAAAATAACAGATACCATTGCCTGTATCAAATCCTGTAATTATAGGATATTGTCTAGTTTTAATTACAACAGTTGTGTTTATTAATTTTCAGCTGGCAGTGCTGGTGTGTGCGATCGCATCTGTGCGCGCGGGAGTGGTTGCCCCCGCCGCCGCCGTGTACTCGCACGCCGCGCCCGTGGCCTACGCCGCGCCGGTCGCGCACGCCGCCCCAGTAGCCTACCACGCCGCGCCCGTGGCCTACGCCGCCCCCGTCGCTAAGGCCGTCGCCGTCGCCCCCCTCGCCAAGGTCGTCGAAGACTACAACGCGCACCCGCAGTACAGCTTCGCGTACGACGTGCAGGATGGCCTCACCGGCGACTCCAAGACCCAACATGAGTCCCGCGACGGAGACGTAGTCCGCGGCTCCTACTCTGTTGTCGACCCCGATGGCACCAAGCGCACCGTTGAATATACCGCTGACGACCACAACGGTTTCAACGCGGTTGTGCACAAGGAGCCCCTCGGCGTCAAAGTCGCCGCTCCCGTGGTCGCCAAGGTAGCCGCTCCCGTCACCTACCACGCTGCCCCGGTGGTTGCCAAGGTCGCCGCTCCCGTCGCCTACCACGCCGCCCCTGTGGTCCACGCTGCCCCCGTAGCTTACTCCGCTCCTGTGTACCATCACTAAATTAGAAACAACCCTAGTCATTTTTATTTATTGTCAACTGCAACCATGACATGAAAATAAAGTCATTATTTATAATACTAACTCTCTATTCATACTTGCCTATCCTCTAAATATAGTAATAGTTAAATAGGAAAACTATGTATGGAAATAATGATCAAAAGTACCTAAGTTAGGAAAGTAGTATATGTATAATACTCAATCAACCCAGCGTAGTAGAAAAAGTATAGTAATAATGATAACTAAATCAGAGAAAAAAATAACAAAATTATGCAATAAAGTCATCCTTAAATAAATAAATATTTGGGACATCTTACACAAATCAACCTAGTCCCACGGTAAGCTCAATTAAGGATTGTGATGTGGGTTCCAGGCGACGATATATATAATAGATAGATACATATTTACATATACTTAAATACATAGGACAGCCATGACCAAGGAACAAATAGATTTCCTTGCTTAGTAAAATAACGGCAATTGGGTGAATTAACTTTTTCTGCCTGTTATTGCCATGGTTACGGTCGCCTGAGTCACGCTGGTTTTATGCAAATTTATGCTACTGAATTTATGAAAACATGCATATAGTCCATGTTTGTAAATGGCCCATCAAGGAAAGGGTTTATTAACACCAGAAAAATGCATGTTTGCATAAGTTTAATTATCATAATTATGAATAAAGCCAGCGTGACTCAGGCGACCGTAACCACGGTAATAACAGACAGAAATAATAACAAACCGGCCAAGAGCTTGTCGGACCATGCTCAGTGTAGGGTTCCGTAGTTATTCAAGAACGGCTGGGCCGATTACGTTCAAAATAGTTTTGTTTTAAAGTAGGGTTAGTTGTGGAACATTGACACAAACGGACACAATGAAACTTTGCGATATCTCGGAAACCTGACCTTAAAGGCTAGCCCCGTCTATCAAACAAGGACGAGCTTAGGGACCCTCCACAACTCCCCAGGGTGCGAGCGACGATCGCAGAAGGAGCACGTCGCTACATGCTTCAAAGCGAATTGAACCAGGAAAAGTAACAATTTTTATTCATATTTCGTAATTTTTTGTAAGAATACAGAGAATTGTTTGGTAGTATTTATATTTTTGTCGTATTTTATATATATTCAAGTTTATCTTAAGCTAAATAGTTTTAAAATTAGTTCAAGTTTTGGCCTCGTTTTTTTATTTAGTTTAAAATAATACCCTGGTGTCTCACAATGAAACATTTTTATGTAGTGTACAATGAAACAGGTCCATGTTTCGTTGTGTACTGTATAGTTTTATTGTACACCGAATGAGAAATTGCAAAAGGTTACTATTCTATGAGACTGTTTATTTAAACATGTTTCATGTTTAGCACCTCATTATCAACCTATTAAGGCCCACTTGTATAACCTAGGGTTAAACACTGACCAGTAAAATGGTCACTTTAGCTCCTGCTGGTGAATACCTGGTTATTTGGCTAAACTCGGGCGTTACAAGAGAGTCTAAGTAGTACATTTCTAATATTTTTGGTTGACTAGTATAATTATATTATACATTAAATATTTCGTAAAATTATATGCGTAGTAATAGTGGTAATAAAACATATTTTTTATCTTTTAAGACATTCTGTTCCTACATATTGTATTAATATGTGATTTGAAATTTTTTCGGTTGCTTAATGCGCCAATGTCATAAAGATGTGTTAATAAATTAATCTTCCTAAGAATTTTACTAAGAACAACCACATAATACATAATAACCTGTTTTACTACTGATTATGTAACTCTGTTTCAATGTTGGTTACCCGTGATATTTTTAGTTTACAATGAAACAGCTCACGGTGTTTCACTGAACACTATTTATTAGTACACATTGAAACAATACACTTTTTTCAAAAACATTTTAAGAATATATACACAATTTTCAGAACTAGAGCCACTTTTTTACATACCATAAATAATTATGACTATTAGTCTATTTTATGGCAAAATATACGATTTTTAACTTTCAAATTGGCTAAGATAGGACAGTTTAAAAAGTTGAATGTTTCATTGATGGCAATAGTTTAAGTAATATGTTTAACAATAAAACATACGTACACAATAAAACAACATGATATTTATGTTGTCACAAAGTGTATGATATCTATCGTGGAGATGCCCAGGACCCTCCCGCGTTCGCCTGGGTTGCAGTCATACTACGAGGATACATAAAACATAACTTTTTTTGCA
>JALPQI010011645.1:0-39334 GCA_025490895.1 Thaumatotibia leucotreta
TTAGAATAATATGATTAAATATTAATATTATATTAAGGTGTCGTAGTAAATAGTGGAATATATATTCTGGAATTATAACTATTTTAGACACATGTTTTTTTCTTAAAAACTTGACTATTAAGTAAACATAATAAGCAAATGAGCAATAATCAAAACTAACTACTGAATGAAATCATCACATTTTTTGTGTAGCAAAAAACCTTCATATTCTATAAAATTTTAGTACTAAAAAAATAGTCAATCTATTAACTTATTGCTATTTTTCATACAGTTATGTATGTGGTGTTAGGTGTAGATACTTATTTTAAAAATACAATGATCCATTTAAATTTCATTGCCAGTTTTTTGGCTTTAGAATTATTGAGGTTTACCACACATTATTCAGATAGTTGGTAAACATAAAGAGTTATGGTGGAATAATTTATGAAGGGCTTAACTAGTAAAATTATTTGTTGGCAAGAGCCAAGGAAATGTAGGTTTTTGTTGTAAATTTAAAAAGATTCTATGTACCTACGAGTAGATACTCAAAGTCAAAGGAATATACGATAGAAATTATGTAGTACACGTCTATAAGAAAAATCGAATTTCAGAACGAATGTTCAAAGCACAAGGTTCGAAATCGTCAACATGTTTTTGAAGCCGACTGTACAACACTGATGGTTCAAGTGTTTTTCCTTGAGGTAGTGTTAGTCCAGAAAAAAAATTTTGGGGTCTGACGATACACGTCAACTAGAAAAAGATAGACTGCAGTAGTAAGTAAGGTCTTTGTAGCAGTTAAATTCATGAAATAGATGCGTTTTCATAACACGGCTCTTCACTTTTCAAACAAATTCCATTTTGATTCTTAGATTACCTCCTACAACAGATATGACGGGTATAGTGATTTAAACTTTCACGATTATCACATTTATCACTCATATTTTAATGACAACCGGGTCGGACAAATTGCGTGAACTTACCAGTCTGTCTGCGACCACGGGTGTAACGTCATGTCCGAAACGTCAGGATAAAATTAAACGTAAGTTTACGCGATTAAGACCCGTTTGTCGTTAAAGTATGAAGGGTATAGGTTATCGCGGGGTAGCTTTTCGCAACTCGATATCAAAATGTGCGCCAATTTTGCGGGATCGGCGGTTGGCTCTACTCTTGCCAACTCAGCCATGAAAACCTAGCAGACCCTTGGATGTTGCTGCCAATTTCAGGAAGACATTTTCCTCAAACATGCAATGAAATATTGTTTTTTACGTTCCTTAACCCTAAACTTGACAGAATTTTAAAAAATCGGGCGTTCTAGCCTACTCGCCGCTGTGTAGAGCAAAAAATTCTGTCTTTAAAAAAATACAAAAAGTGGGTCAAAAAGTATGTATCTTTAAAGATACACTGCCAAGTTAAGGAGAGTAGGAAGTATCGCTTTTAGAACGCAGTAACTCACTGGGATGGAAATGGAATTTCATAACACTTTTCAGACCTAGGCCTGCAAGGTGACTTTTTTTAATTTAGACAACATTGTCATTATTTTTTGTATTTCTTTGTATGTTTGAGAATAGCACTATACATACCTCGGCGTGAAAACGGATACCCGGCGTCGTTACCTATCCGTATACAATACCAACTTGGCCGGAAATCCTCATTTTCCCGGCCTCTGATGTAATGTACTATAGTTATACCATTCATCAGTAGAAGCTAAAAAAATGTAAACAAACCTAAGAACCTAAGAACTTGCATTATTCCATAATCAAGCACTTTTAGCACACGATATTGGTTTTATTACCAACTCAAAAGCCTAAACCTCGAGTTCACATACATTTTTAGCTACGAACAAATAAAACATGGAAGCCACACGCCATACTAAATTGCCTTTCTAAAACGATCCTGAACTTCACCCCCTGTTCAATGCATCACGATAATGAATTTCATTATCAACCTATAAAAACCGCCATTCAAAAATAGTTGTGATTGGTCCATCAAAGTTTCGATTGGCTGTATTCTATAAACATTTGTCAAAGATGTTGCGCCGAAATATGCGCGGTGTTAAGAAAAGCGCTATGTCATGCCCAGCTTGGCACAATGGAACAATTGATTTCGGGGCCATTTTTGAGTTGGCGTTAGACGTCCATGTTATACAGGGTGTTTGGGATAACGATGTAGGAATTTCTGGAGGTGGTAAAGGAGACTAATTGGAAGAGTTTGAACCCTATTTACCTTAGTCCAATATGTGACAGTTTTTTTTTAAATCACGTTTTTCAAAATGTTTAGTTTTATACCAAAAATTTACTTAAAAAGTTAAATATGGACAATAAATATGGTTTAATCTGTATATGGTTAGTCAGATTAGTTAGTTAATTATTAGTATTAATTTAAAAATATATCTGCGAGCGTGTTTCACGATATTATGTGTCAAACTTGTCAAAGACATAAGATGCTATGGAAAGTCAGCTATATTTCGACGGCCCCTACGTAAGTTGTCGTAAGTTAAAAATGGCAAGTTTACAGGAGAGCACTTTAAAGTTTGAAATGTGTATTGGGGTCACATAGTTCCATGGATTGCTTTGAAAATTGGCATAAACATTAACAAAGATACTGTCTTTATAGTGAAATAATTAGTTTTCTGATATATTTCATACTTTAGCTGGAATAGCACTTACGACAGTATATGACGGAGAAGAGAATCTAAATATTGTGGTATGTATTACTAACGTCACTTTACGCTGGGGGTCATAAATGGTAATTGATCGTAAGTTACACATACTACAAGATACGTCGGAATTATGCGTGTAAGTTTTATGGTATCTGTTATTTACTACATTATTTTGCGGAAACATTATAAAAACTTTGTGTTAGTTACTATATTTTGCCATTTAACAAACAATTCAATAGTATTTTTATGAAAGCCTGATGTAATATTTTGAGAAAATTAAGCAGGTGGATAGTTTTTTGTATGTTTTATTATGAAAAATAGATCAGGTACAGTATTTTTGTACAGATTCTCGAAAATATCGTGTTGAATGAAGACTAAATTATGTAGTTGGGTTTGATGTAGCGACTAGAAACTATAATAGTTATTACATTACTATAGAGGACGGGAAACGAAAGGTTACACACACACAAACTTATACATCATTTTTTTTAAACTGTTTGAGAAAATATTTTACCCGGTGATATTGACATTAGTTCTTTTTTTTACGGTGAAATGCCAAGATGTTCTGACACTTTACGAGTTACTTTCGGTATTTAATTTTTTAAAGCAAGTTCCTTCCGGTAGCAGTCCTAAGACTAAGTAGTTATGAAATGCCTTTACATATCAAGTTCAATAATCGAACCAGCGAGATGGTACTTCCTGGTTTAATTTGACGTACGTAATGCCAACATTTCATTGCAAGCTTATAAAAATAAATTAAAGGCATTGTAGCTCATAACGAGTTACCTACTGTGCACATGAAATTCACCGAACATTTCCTGAATAGTTGCTATTTCGTTTGACAATGGGATTATTATTTGCAGATTGAAGCAAAGAGTTCTCTTATAATGTAGTTCTGGTACTGGTCAACATTTTGATGGATTAATTTGAGCAGAGCGCATTCGAGAGTTGTCCGAATAGGCCGAGATGCTGGTTACGAAATGTGGATGCCGATTTTGCGGCAATTCCTGATAGAGTTGTTGATGTGTTACTAACCAATCTTAATGAAATGCATTCCTTATCTTGATTGGTTAGTAGTGCTAGGTCAGAATGATCGTCTGTTACAAAAAATCTATAGAAAAGTTACCTGCTAACTGGTTTATATCATTATCTCGCAAACCTATTCTCGCGGTTCTGTGATTCATAATACATGCGAAATGAGTTTATATCGTTTATTCATATCACATCATTCGCCTATTTCAGTCCACTGTTGGACACAGGTATCTCATATTACCTCCTGTTATCTAAACTATTAAAGATGTTGCAACATGTTAGACGAGACGAGACGTTGGAGAGCTTGGAGAGGAACAGATATGGTTGGAGACAAAGTCAGCGTACAAGGAGTTCAGGGACGTTTCGACATCATCACACAGTAGAGAGGGCACCAGCATCCTTGCCTCATATGAAAAGATTGACAAACGAAATTGGACGCCTATTACGCCGGAGGTTTAGCATTAAAACCATTTTGTGTCCTCATATCAATATGAGTACTTTTTACGCTCTCCAAAGGACGGGAATTCACTTGGCAGCTCGGGTGTTTATCAGATACCGTATGACTTCGGTAAGAAACGACGTAATGAGTCTACAAGTCTCGGAGCAGATATGGCGTATCAAGGACAGGGAGATAGACAACGCGGCTGTGGTGGACGCATACGATACAGGCAAATTGCATATCCTAAACGCTTTGATAAAGCGAGGATGCTGGTACGGTAAAGATGCTACCTGCCACGGAAGATATACAGAGCGATTAAGATTAATTTTAATCGGGATGGGGGCTGGACTGAGCCAACGGCATCGAAGCCGGTAATCTCTGAATATGATGGTTTTGTGCACACAGTGACTTCGTGTGCTTATCATCTGTTACGTAGTGTTCGGTGACACAAACTCGCAGTCGGACATGAGATCAGTGCCGGTGCAAGACCACCATTTACCGAACATACATGAGTTTAACTGATTAATTATAATTTTGTGCATAAGCAGTCTTTCATTCAGCATTAACAACGTTATTTTGAAATTATGATTACATGGCAGATTAATGACTTCTCTCACACTGCAAGGACATAAAAAATCAAAAATGCCTTCAGCTTCAACTACATCATATTATGAGATCAATATTAAGTATTTTTTAATGTCATTATAATCTTAAAGAACAGTCATATCGCTTTCACGATTAGATACTGCAGCTGTTGGCGGTTTCCTCCAGTCAGCAGTCAAATCGGCGATCTGCAGACGATGATTTCACTGATAACTGATGACTAAATACTCGTAAATGAACCCACCAACTGCTGCAGTATTTAATAATCAAACACCGGTTTCGCGGGGGCAAAAATGTACCAGTGCTAGTGATTCATTAAATATCGACTAGTTTATCGACATCAATAAAAATAAAATTTTAACCATCATTATCATAACTAAACTAATGGCTAAGTTGGAATAAGTTTAATTATGTGAAATCCTCTTTCATTTATACTTATCGCAACTATAATCAACCGATATCTGACATTGACTGTGTCGAGTCGATAATACGATGGGTAACATGGATGAAAGCCGCTTTTTATTATCATAAATATTTACCAGCAATCAAGCAAGTCGTACGAACGTTTAATAACAAAGAATCAACGTATATATTGAAATCAAAACGGGCAATGAATGATATAAACATTCTCAACGATTTGAAATGGATAGCCAACAATCTATCCATCATACCATTGAAAAATTACAAACACAAAATTTAAGTCTAGAAGCCAGTTTGAATATTGTCCATAAGTTAAAAGTACATATATCAAGATTACGTCTGAATCCTCAAGGCAAAATTATCCACAAAAAACTTCATACAGTGTTAGAGAAAAACGTCGGCATTTCAACTTTAAACGAAACATTAAATGATTTGGTACCCGGAAAAGAAATAGAACTGAGTCATAAAACAGAAATTCATTAAAACTATAAATTGTTTGAATTTGCTCCAATTACTACAGTTGACCTAGAAAGGTCGTTTGGGTGGCTAAATTGGATATTGTCACCCAGGCGACGAAGATTAAAGTCTGAAAATGTAGAAAAAAAATTAATTGTATTTTTTTTTTATTATATTAAATATGAAAGATAATTAATTCCTCAAAAAGTTTATTTTTGTGTATGTAGTTTTCTTCTTCATTCAAATTCTTGAAATTACACAACGGTTGTACGTCATTTTTATCGATATCAAATAATAAAATTAGTTTAATGTGTCCTCGCACTATTAAACGTCAGTAGAG
Source organism: Thaumatotibia leucotreta (assembly GCA_025490895.1). NCBI lineage: Eukaryota > Metazoa > Arthropoda > Insecta > Lepidoptera > Tortricidae > Thaumatotibia > Thaumatotibia leucotreta. The sequence continues at coordinate 5,929 of JALPQI010011645.1, forward strand.
ATTTGCCCCCGCGAAACCGGTGTTTGTTAATAATGTAAGTGATATGATTGTTTTGTCTTGGTCACTATCACAAAAATGCCGTTTTATTACAATGAATTCTGAATTTCTTTATCGTTTGGTTCAAAAGAAAGTGGCGAACCTATATAATGAGCAGAAATTATTGAAATACGCAAACATTATAATTGTAAATTGTAGTAACTCCGTATTTGATCCGGCGCATACTGTCTTAAATATCACTTACAATAGAAATTTAAAAACAATTTCCGACGAAAAATGTCTCAAGTGCACATACAACACAAAAAAATAAATAAAATCCAACGTAAATAGTAGTAAGTTAAACTTAAGACAAAACACCGATCTTGAACTCCGAAGTAAGTTGTGGTAAGTGATAACATACTACAGTATTCACCGGTATTATTAAAAAATTGTCAAAATCCATACTAATAAATTCGCTTATGATTTATGAGTGAAATCGAACAAATGTCAACTTTGCTTAGTGGTTTTATATCATTTTTATTTCGCAAGCGTCTTTTATTTCATCTTGGACCTTTTGTTTTAACTGACCAACGGCCATTACGAAAATTAATTTTGGTCTTGCAGTTAGTTTGAGTTTGTTCCCGATACAGTGTCTTACTCTTATCGAATAAAATGTATTGTTTATCCATTTTTGTCTCATCTAGTTGTCAGTTTTTTGGTAAAAAATGATCATTCACGAAAAACCTCTGCTCCACCGCGTATAAGATTGTAACTGGCACTTACGCTGCGTGAGCGCGGGTGGCCGCCCCGTATTAACTGTCGTAAGTACACTTACTACAGTATACGACGGTGTTATTTTAAGTTACGACAGTTTTCGGGTTTCAAAAACCTATTTGTAATAGGATTTATTAATTTTTTCTTCGTGGAACCGATACATTCATAAAATGCATAATGTTTTATGAAATAAAAAAAAAATCCCAAATTTCAAGTTACGACAACTTACGTAGGGGCCGTCGATTTGTTTGGATTCAATAGATCTATAGACCAGTTATATAGTAACGTCGAATCCAGTGTTGCGACCAACCGTCATTATTTTCAAATTTATCTCAACTGCCCTCGATTTCAACGCAAATTAAACACTGACAGAGACATTGACGTATTTTGGCCTCAAACATTTCAAAGCAATACATTTAAAGAAACTTTCTTGCAAATTCGTCTGAAAATACAAATAATTCAATTTTTGAAAATAAATACTTTAATTGGTTTATGGGTTTGCCTCATATTAAACTTTGTAATAATGAGATAAATATTAATAATCCGTGTTTACAGTTTATTTTGTCTTGAGTGATAAATTTGCAGTAATATTTTACCGAGTTGATATATAAATGCTTGGTAATTTAGCTTTTTGGCTCAGAGTAAGCAGAATTTGGGACAATCTTTGTGTGGGATTTATATTTTGGTCTGTCCCATTAAAATATTTCTTATGAAGGGGGAGGAGTTATGTTCTTTGTTTTGGTAAGTTTGTATTCCATAAAAAACAATATTTATCAAAAAATCGAGCCACGCAACTCGGTGGTTCTATCGCATAAAGTATGATGGGACCATACTCATAACTTTATGCGATATTTATACAAGTCGAATAGTAAATTATTCTGCCTTTACTAAGGGAGCTTCTCTTTTAGGCAGCGGGTAGACGGTCAGTCATTTTCCATTAGTTTCACATCAGTCCATAGACAAAGAAGTTTATATGGGCTTTAACATACATTAGGATTACTCAATTAGGTACACTGAAACAGAATTAGCATGCAAACGATGTGTGATAATGTGTTACAGAGACCATATCAATTTTAAATATTTGTTAGGTTTTTATTAAATATACTTATTGACTTTGCCACGGCACTAAAAATGATCTATCGCATCTGCAAGTAATACATATGTAATGTGAAGTCTAAAGTAACATGTATAGGTATGTATAGTATATGTCCCCAGTTAAAAGTATCTGTCAAATAAATTATAATTGAAGGGTCCACGGAAAGAACATTATTGTCTAGTCAATTCAAATTACAGAAGGAAAAACCACTTCACTTTTAACAGAATAAGGTATGAATTTGCCCTGATTTTTTTTGGTTTGTACATGTTTTTTCCATGGACCCTTCAACTCTATCCTTTTTTGACCTTAGATAAAGAATGGTAATTTAATTTTAACTAACGGATACTTTTAACTGAGGATTAAAAAATCAGCTCTAAATAAAATAATATTCATATAAGAGATGAAAAAGCATAATACTTAAGGCATCATGGGTAACATACATAGCACACGGGTGGCACAGGACCGGTCAATGTGGTTATCCTTGGGGGAGGCCCATGTTCAGCAGTAGACGTCTTTCAGCTGATATGATGATGATGATATATAGCACCTGTCAGCAGCAACTAGTCCCTAATTGAGCTTACTGTGCGACATTTGATTTGCTTCAGAATGTTCTATGATATTTTATTTATTTAAACACGCGATTAAGACCCGTTTGTCTGTAAAATATGAGTGATAATCGTGAAAGTTTAAATCAATATATTTAAACACATTTTCAGAAATATCCCCATGTTCTATTAGCTCCAGAATATCGACTGAGAGACGCGGTCAAGGACTTTTTTAACAACATTATGCACTAGATTCTAAAGTGTTGATTGGCTAATATATTACCCTCGCGAGCCAACTCATTTATATTGATCGTGCTGGTAGAATTTTCAATCGGATATACATGAGTCTACTGGGTGATGGCGCCAGTGATACAATAAGGGGTGTCCCGATAAAAAACTGGCAAATTCAAATGAAAAAATTGGGGCGGTATAGTTAAAAAGCTGTGATTTCTGTCTTTTATAATTAACTAGAAGGTCTTAAATTAGCTAACTTTAGTTTTTTTTTGTTGCTACTGCAATTTCAGTATTCACAATACAAGTTCTCCAGAACCCCTTCGAAATCTATTTTTCCAAGCTCTTTTTTTTAATTATCCACTGCACGATTTCGTGTTTCGCAGAAGTGACCAATATAGAAATATTAACCAGAAACAATATAGAAATATTAACCAGAAGGTTAATCTCCATGTTTTTTACAAATCTACCCCTGCCTTGGGCGCAGTACTACTCTGTGAAGGGAATTAAGTCACATATTATGTGAATTTTCTATGGGTCTTCAATCAATTATTTAATCCTATACAATTTTTAGTCTCTTTGGCATAGTTTTATGAAGCGAAATCAGTGCCAAAAAGTATCAAGGATATTATGTATAAGTCAAGGATATCTTAAGGAACACGGGAAGAATGGCCAGATGTATTGACGACAGTCCCATAATTTAGAAACCTGCATACAAAAAAATTTAAAAATGTTTGGAAGAGGTTTCGAAGAAGCTGTACTACCTGAAATGCAGTAGTGATACAAAAGGACTAAAGTTAGCTAATTTAAGACCTCCTAGTTAATTATAAAAGCCAGAAATGACAGCTTTTTAACTATATCGCCTCGATTTTTTCATTTGAATTTCCCAGTTTTTAATCGGTACACCCCTTATGTAATGTGTAGAGAGCGGATTTCAGGTAGCGATTTAAAGATTAATATGGATATGTTGTCATTTTATTATTACTTCTACACACAAAAAATGTATTGGGCCATAAAATTAAAACTATTTATCGATGTTTTTGTGAATAGTAGCCAATGATGGTTTATAAATAAAGAAATAAAAAAATGTTTAGTCATTTTGAAAATATTTTATTTATTTAAGATCTTCTTCCTTAAAAAAACTTTACAAAAACGTAATAATCCTTAAAAAATATATGATGTCAAAGAAGAAAAAAAAAAAACGGAAATAGTTATTTATTACTTTTCACATCAATCATATTTGATGCAATGATGCAAAATTTATGCAATTTGGCTATGTTTAAAATTGCTGGAATAATGAAACATAAAGTAAGAAAATTCCTTCAAGTCAGAACGAACAATGAGTTCTTTTTTCATGAAAGGGTAAGACGTAGTAGAAGAAGCCTCACTCATCCATAAGAGTTTTGGTGTTGTAAAATAGGCCCTCGCTACTTATGAATTTCTTCTTTTAGATGGCAATTTGCAAACAATGGCTTTTGGAACTGGAATTGCCAAGAAATTTAAGTATAAAACTGTTTTTACAATCGTTACCACCGTGGACGGTAAACATAACGGATGAATATGTATTTTTCGACGGCGTATACTTAAAATGCCATGTAAGTGAGTACCATTATTGCATTGACTTCGTTTGTGAGAAAGAACTAATAAATAACTTCGAATGAAATGAATTGTTCTGTGAGCATTGTGGAAACTAAATATTTTAATTTTTGTATTCTTTGGGTAGTAACAAAAGTTTTGACTGTTCAATATGCAGAAGAAATATAAAAGAAGATCTTAAGTAAACAAAATATAAAAAATTACAAAATATTTATTTATTTATAATCATCATATTTTTTTCCTAATGTTCACAAAAGCATCGATAAATAGTTTTACTGTTATGGCCCCAATACGTTTTTTGTGTGTAGAAATAATAATAAATTTATGACAGTCATATCCATATTAATCTTTAAATCGCTACCTGAAATCCGGTCTTTAGTAATGTGTATACCATCGTCAGTAGAATCTAAAAAAAACCGGCCAAGTGCGAGTCGGACTCGCGCGCAAAGGGTTCCGTACCATTATCAATGCATTATAAAAAAAATACAGTTAAATCAACCTACCTCAAAAACTATAAAAGGTAATTTAATCAAATCAAAAATCGTTGATAGAGTTTATTAATAGGCATAACATGTATTTTTTTTAGAATTTTATATCGCGTAGTTTAAAAAATAGAGGGGGGGGGACACATTTTTCAGACTTTGAGAGCTGATATCTCGAAAACGATTTGATTAAATAAAAATGTGATTTATAAACCTTCATGTCCTTTTCAAAGACCTTTCTATTAATACCCCACACGCTTATATACAACTAAAAAAAATGTTCTATCCCTCAGTTACATGTATGGAGGGCCCCCACCCCAATGATTTTTTTTCCAATTTAGTACCATAATCCTGTAGCGGTTTATACAACGCATATCCTTACCAAATTTCGTTACTGTAGCATTTATAGTTTTTGAGTAAATCGGCTGTGACAGACGGACAGACGGACAGACGGACATGACGAATCTATAAGGGTTCCGTTATTGCCATTTTGGCTACGGAACCCTAAAAATAAACCTAAAAAGTTGCATTATTTCATAATCACACACTCTTAGAACACAATCTTGGTTTTATTAAATAAATAAATATCATGAGACATCTTACACATTTCGACCTAGTCCCATGGTAAGCTCAATTACGGCTTGTGATGTGGGTACCAAGCGACGATATATATAATAGATAGATACACATAGATGCTTATATACAAAGACAGCCCTGACCAAAAAACAAATAATATATATGTGATAAATAAACACACAAATAATGCCCTCGCCGGGATTCGAAACCCGGAACCTCCAGCTTCGTAGGCAGGGTACTCGTAACTACCAACTAGGCTACGGAGGCTGACAAGATTTTATTATGAACTTAAGTCTTAAACCTTGAGTTAAATTACATTTTTAGTTAAAGTTATTGATATTTATTAGTATTAACGTAAAAATATACCTATTTTCACGATCTGTGTCAAAGAAGTCAAATGCTATGGAAAGTCATATTTGTTTATTTTTTTTAGGTTCTACTAACGATTGGTATACCTACTCGTATCCGTATTATGAGTTAGAAAGTAACGTAATGCATTCTATCGCGCTCGCACTAACATACTGGAGCGAGTGTGATGGCCTGCTTTACATATCGAGTAAAACCTAACGTTACCGATACTAACAAAGTCATGGTTACGGCTACTGTAGTCTGTTTGGAAAGTAAAAGCATATGAATTAAAGGGCTTACCTTGCTGCCAGATGACTTCATTCTCCGACTTATTTTAAATAATCGGTATTCCAAGACTATGCGACGTGAAGGAAAAGTATCCTAAATAATGAATGTATGTAAATTCTTATGCCCGTGTGGTGACGGCAGTAAATATACATTTCTCACCACCCCAACTTGTCGTAAGAATCGACTAAGGGATTTGAAGTGTCACTTACCATTTATTTATTGAAGATTGATGATGGGCAGCAGCATCGTCATAGTAGAGTGTTCACACTATTGCGATCGCCAACCCGCTTGTCCAGCGTGGCGATTATGGGCATTCACCTCGTAGTCCAAACGCTCAGGTGATAAGAGAGGCCTATGTCCAACTATGGACTGATTATGGGCTGATGATGTGTAAATTCTTTCTTTTTCTTCTACCTAGCGTTATCCTGGCCTTTGAAAGGGTCCGCTTTCCTGCTACATCTCCTCCACTTTGCACGATCCTGGGTAGGATGTGTAAATTCTTTAATGTACACAAAACCCAGGTAAGATACACCTATAGCAATTTGTTTAGGTGCAAATGCAAATTTATCCCTGTAAGGGATTTCTTTCTGTTAACCTTTGCGCAAATGAGTCGGCTACAGGAACCAAGAGATTGACAAACAAACACGTACATTGGGAAAGAATTAAATAATAGCCAATCACAAACTTAAATCGTAGAATTTTGTTTTTTTTTTATTACGGTAAGTATATTATTTTAAATATTACATGTCATACACCAAAGAAATAATACCGATATGCACCTGTTCTAAGGCTAGGCGCCTTTAACGTACTCTAACGGCTCGGCTTGGCCGGCGACCGGCGACCAGAAAACCCACAGCCTAAGGCGACCGGCGGCGAGCGAATCCATGAGTAGGAGCGGGATGCTGATATGGGAACTACCTTTTGCTTGCCGCCTCCTATCCGAATCTCTTTCAGCATTCTCATCTGGTAATTCTTGTCCCTTTGGACTGATCACGAATAAAATGTCATCGTATACTACATACTAGTATATGATTCAATGAGTCAATAGGCCTAAGAATCAATGTCATATGAGTCAATAATTCTTTCTGGCACTTAAATAAGTTTATCAACAAAATTGCAGCACATGTGAACGTGATGCATTCGCCGGAAAACGCATAAAATTGGGTCGCGTCCAAAATAATTATAAACCTGTAAATCGCGGCGTGTCGTCAATACATTATACCCCGTAAAATATAGCACCGTAACTGACAAGCCTTAAGTTTAGTGTATAAGAGATATATTCGTGTGCAGTTTTATGATGACAACGAATGCTCATTAATTGCTGCAGACAGACAAGGAAATGAACGACAAATGCAGATTGATAATCCATGCACCGGCAGGGGTTATTTCTTAATCTGTGTCTATGGATATGTTTGAATTTAAACTTGAGACAATGAACGATCCACGGAAAGAACATGTCTAGTAAATTCAAATTACAGAAGGAAAAACCACTTTACTTTTAACAGAATAAGGTGAGAATTTGCCCTGATTTTTTTAAGCACTGGACATGTTTTTTCCGAGGACTCTTCATATGGAATACGGATGGAAGGCGTAAGTTGAAGAGAAAAACTAACAAATGCAGAGGTGCTGCGTAGAGTGGGTGAGAGAAGTACGATCATGAGTACCAGTTCTTATTGGGTCGGCAACGCGCATGTGACACCCCTGGGGGGGTTGCAGGCGCCCATAGGCTACGGTGACTGCTTTCCATCAGGCGGGCCGTATGCTGACGTGGTATAAAAAAACCATCGAAGTGAGACGGGGACAAATGATTGGACATTTAATTCGACATGACCACTTCATCAAAAGCATCCTTGAGGCCAAGATTGAAGGTAGAAGAGGCAGACCAAGATGAAGCTACATGGACCAAGTGAAGGAAAGAGCGGTTGTGTCGTATCAAAGGGTCAAAGTGCTAGCACAGGACAGAGAGTCAGGTGCACGTGCACGCCACGCAATCGGTGTGCCATCTAATATGACATTTACATAAGCTACAACGAAAAAAAAAATTAAGCTACAGTTTCCCGAGAGGGAATTTCGTAAATTTACACACATTCCGAAACGAGTAAAAAAAATTAAAATATATGTCATCTTTACGGCTCTACCGCAGTGTAAAGATTTGACTTTTTTACTATTTTTCCGAAAAAAAAACATGCCAAAATATGTTTATTTTATGAAAATACATTATATAAAAAAATATAATAAATAACTATATTATTATTTTTCCCGTAATCTACAATTTATTTAGAGGCTTTTGGTAGGTCTCGCGTAAAAAAGTCAAATTTGGGACACTCTAGCGCACACGCGACCAGTGTGGCTTGGCCTTAAGTAACAAACCGTTGAAAGCGTGTCTGTAAATATTTTCAAGCACGTTGTCACATATCGTTATTAGCATGGCGTCACTATTTCGCGACCGGAAACGTCAAACCGTTTACACTCACCTGTGCGAGACTTCCGGTCACGTAAGATCACTAAGACGACATTGAACCGAATTAGATTTTACAATAATGTATGTACATTAGGTACAGTTACCTAAAGGCAAAATAAGGTGTACAATGGATGCGATTCTACGTGCACATCGGCTAAATAGCCTAAAATTAAAATGTCTAATTTTTAATTATAATTTAGACGGCGAATTTGACAAGTGCTATTCCAGAACGTCACCCTGACTAAATTTAACCAGTTTTTAACCATATTCTAAAATTTCTAAGTTGAATCGAGTGTGTTGCTACTTTAAAAAAATAAGTGAACGAATGAATGAATGATATCTGTATAAAAACTGTAAAATCGTTTTTAATTTTGGGGTACATATGATAATTTAATAAGTTTTATTCCATTACATATATGTAATACTTGTTTACACATGTTAGACCACTAAAAAGTGACTTTTTTAAATTATGTGTTTAAAAATATTTTTTCCAATTTGAATGGGCAACATTATAAAGTAAACTGCTAAGAAGGAGGAGGAATTTGAATGTTTTGCGAGTTGATCCACTGTGGAGTCAACCTTTCTATAATATTGGGGCACACAGCTGCCAGACTGGTTGACTTTGAGCTAGTATATTAATTTCTCCCACAGCAGTCTGGTAACTGCCATGGGCAAAAAAATTTAGTGCACTTAATACCTTTAAATGTGGTGGCACCGTCCCCACTCGTAGCGCATCGCCTTCACACAAAGTGTCCACTACGTGCCGGCCCATGGCCCGCGATAGCCTAATGCGCTCAGACCGGTCAAATGGATTAGACTCGTCTCGTAACCTCTTCAAATACATTTTTTCACCCTCGCCCTCGCCATACTCCCTCTTGTTGGCCACCACAGCAGCTATGACGATATTCTTCATCCATTTCGAAAATAATTATTTTGTAAAACTTGATGTATTTGTGTTATCCTTATTTTAAACGGGACTATTTTATTCGCCGCTAAAATTAGTCAGTTTAGCTTGACGTTTCTATGTTTTTGTTTTAAAAAGACATGTACTGAATAGCATTTAAGCAGCTAAGCCTAAATTGAATAGACCGCCTAAATTTAAGAAATATTTGATTATGACAGCTGCTCATAGAATAACAAAGTGGTTTAGCGACGCCTAAAAATAATTAGGAGGTTTAGCGGCCGCCGTAGAATCGCATCCAATGTGTACATAAAGATGCTCAAAAATATGTCCCAGTTTAATTCTGTGTAAATGGGTGAATCAACTTTTTTCTGTATGTTATTGCCATGGTTACGGAGTCACGCTGGTTTTATGCAAAAATATGCTACTTAAACTATCCAATCATGCATTCTTCTGGTGTTGTTAAGTCTTACAATATGCACTACATGCATGCTTGCATAATTTAAGTGTCATAATTTTGCATGAAACCAGCGTGACCCAAGCGACCGTAACCACGGCAATAACAAACAGAAAAAAGTTTTTTTTATTCACCCAAATAAGAACGTTGTAATATATTTATAACAGGATTCTTTCGATACACATTTTTGCTTGACTATAGTACTAATGTTAATTAATAGGTGGGTAGGTCAATCAACTTTATTTGTCACTATGGTTACGGTCACCTGAGTCACGCTGGTTTTATGCAACAAATTATGTAACATGCATTTTTCGTGTGTTAATAAGCCCTTTTCTTAATGGACCACCTACAAACATGGACTACATACGTGTTCGCATAGTTTAAGTAGTTTACTATTACATTATACATAAAATTAGCGTGACTCGGGTGACCGTATCCATGGCAATAACAGACAAAAAAAGTTTATTCACCATTCATAATAATAGCAGAGACCTACGTCCAGCAGTGGACGGAGATAGTATCGGGCTAATAATACTCCTGCAAAAAAAACTCCTATCTTACAGTGACGGAAAACTTTAGTAAGAAGCATACCAACATAAAACCAATTCCGAAGACAGGTGTCATAAAAAGATTTTACGACCTTTATCATAACACACGACAAGACTATAAAAACCGACTAAGAGCATGTCCGGTCATGCTCAGTGTAGGGTTCCGTAGTTATTTAATAATGGCTGGGCCCATTATGTTTGAAATAGTTTTATTTTAAAGTATATATTCTATCAAAAGTTAGAGGGGGGAGGGGCATTTTTTTTATTCTGTGAAATATATGGGACTTGATCACTTCATCCATACATAACATTGATACAGTCGACAAGAATATAATAAATATTTACGATACAATTGCGAATAAAAATTAGTACCTACTACGAAACGAGAGGCGATAAATTGATAACGACCGAAGGGAGTCTTTTAAATGGACACGAGTTATGAATTTCCTTTTCGCACGTTTATCGTACAGTCAAGTGCAAAAATGTTCATCGAAAGAATCCTCTTATAAATATGTTACGACGTTCTTATTACACAGAATTAAAGTGCACTCATACATATTTTTGAGCATTGTTATATGTAGGTATTTACACCTTACTTCACCTTTGTCTGTACAACGTATTCCAGTGAAGGTGGCCCTCCGAAATTTAGACCTGACAATAAATACTACTAACGACAAAAAAAATACGTTTCAAGTTTCTGAGAAACTGTGGCGATGGGTTTTCTGGCTTCCTAAGGAACTCTATAATGTCGTTGAAAATGTTTCCTCGAATCTAATTCACAGGTTTTCTTACGAGGGTAAGGAGGAAAACTTTGGGAAAATATCGTTTATTTCAGTGAAACTCAAACATAATGACATGTTTACTAGTGGAAATTTTGTGAAATAAAATAAAGTACATCGGGAATGTTGCTATGGATCTGCAAATTACCGGTTCCCGAAGAAGAGGAAGACAAAAGATGAGATGGGCAGATACCAAAGCAAAAGACATGAGAGCTTGCGACGTTACTGTAGACGACTGTGCGAAGTGGAAGGAAAAGACATTTCTTTACCGGCACATGTGTTTCATACCTATAAGTTGGGACCCTTTAAACGAAGCGTGAAGAAGCATCTAGCGGGCCAGCAAGGCAGCAACTGACAGGTTATTGCTGGTCTCCTGTCCGTTGCCGCCGCGATTTGGGCTCTACTTTTCACTTATGATCAGGTGGAGTGGAGCCACTTTGTTGTGCCAATATAAAAAAAGACAACGTAAGTACGTATCAGCCATTTCGTGGTATAATATCAAGTGCTGAATCTGTTTGTTTTGTTTTGTCCTGTCATGCTTGTTATATTTGCCACGAATAAATTATTTGTATTTAAAAGCAGAGCCCACAATCAGATGGAAATAATCATGCTGAGGAGAGAGAGAGAATGTAATATTGTACAAGTTTCCCAGACGATTTTTCCATGTAGTGCCCTAAATAAATACTTTCTACATGCCAATAGAAATGACGTGGTCAGAAATAGTAAAAAACACATTATTTACAATGAGTACAATGACTAACAGTGGGCGTGTGACTCACAGATCTCAGAACTGATATTTCACGAACGGGAAAATCAGTTTTGACAGTGAATTTGACAGCGGAGTTAAACGTTACCTGTAGCCAACTAGCTTTACTGGCTAAAACCGAAAAGACGTATGTTCACTCTAATTTCATATGACATCTGGCATTTTACAGTTTCTGACGTGGCAATGACGTATGTTCGGTGTCATTTTTGTAAAAAACTACAAGGCGTTTCCTGCTTGTAATAGTTTTAGAATGAAGTAAAAATATATCGGTTTTTTATTTTTAAAATATTTATCGAAATGGGTTACTCACGTATAAAAATACGATAAAAAAATCGGCAATTGCTCGTGATGGTTCAACCTATTATGAGAATCCTCATTAGGTATAGGTACCCTCAGTGCTAAAAATACATCTTTCTTAAATTACAGTATGAGTGAATTATTTTCTAGCCACTAAATTTTGACAGTTTTGCCAACTGTCATATGAATACAGGAAAAAAACACCAACTTGAAAAATGTTTAAGCCGACTTAAACCGATTTCTCCAAGATCCCATCATCAGACCATACCCGATTGAAAAAAAAGTAACAAATTGGTGTACGATTCTCTGAAATATCGCGTAGATACCTACACACAAAACAAAAAAAAAATGTTTAAACGAAAACCTCCTCTTTTTTGTTGAAGTCGGTTGCGAAATAGGCCAAAATTGTAACAGTGCACAAAAATATGTGAACATGTACTTAGTTAGTTAGTTAGTTTTACTGGGCTTTTTCCGCAACTCGACAACCATTGTGCCTTTTTTGCGTGATAGCGAGGTAGCCCTATTCCAACCATCCAAGCTCCTCCACGAAACTCAGTGTATGTTTCAGGTTGCTAAATGCCTCCTTTAGTGTCTGTGGAGTTCCCAAGTGTCTACTCCTGTATACCTCTACCTGTTTACAATCTAGAAGAATATGTTTTGCTGTTTCCTCCTCTTCCATGCAGGCCCTGCACATAGGACTATCTGTTTTGCCCATATTGTGCAGGTGTTTGTTTAAAGTGTTGTGTCCGGTGATCAATCCTACTATTTTCCTCAGTTTGTGCCTGGGTGTTCGTAGTAGGGTTTTCGTGATTTTACAGTTTAACTCAGGTAGTACTTCTTTGGTTTGTCTGCAGGAGACCAGGTCGTTCCAACATTTATTGTGGAGATGTCGATGATATAGACCCAGTTGGTTTCGTATGTATGATAATGGTAGTGGTATGATGGGTTCCGGCCCGTACGTCGGTGTCTCTGACCCTTTTCTCGCCAGTTCATCCGCCGCATCATTTCCTCTTGAGCCACTGTGTCCTTTTATCCATTGTATAGTCACTTTGTTCCCTTCCTTGCTTTCCTCCATGAGGCAGCTGTGACATTCTAATATAAGTTCATGAACATGTACTTTAACGCTATTGATATAGAGGCCTGCTTACATATTTATGAGCACTCTGGCCGCTCCGATATATGTCATAGTGACTGTACTGGGTGCTTAGCCAAGTTGCCAATCGCTAACGCTTAATCGTCAATCGTAAGCGAAAGGCAGCTAACTGTCTTCATCGCACTAATATGAAAGAGTGACAGAGAAAGAAAACTACGATACGCTACTAAGCACTAGCGATTGGCAACTTGGCTAAGCATCCTGAACGTGTAAAATGACGTTAAACAATAAAACACGAAATAAAGAACGGGCTGAATTAGGTTATTACCATCAAACAGGTGAACGACATCAAAGGAAACTTTTGTTCTGTCAGAACGTAAATCTGTTCCGGAGTCAAAGAGACCTATTTCTGAGCCTAGTTCACAGACAGTCTGAATCTAGGGCGTTAGCTCTGGAAGTTATTTCTGCATATCTATCTAGACTTCATATAATTCAATTTATTTATTAACTTTCTTTCTTAGCTGACTAAGTTTTAATAATAATTTCTATAAAAGTAAAATACAAAACATTTTAGTCAGAAGTTGTTCCCAGGACTTACCATCTTTGATTACGTTTAAGTCAATATTTTCGGAGATATGCACTCCGAAATAAAAAAAATCTCCCCTCTCTAACTTGTGATCCGTGGGTCCAAAAATATTTAATAAATCATGAACGATGACCTTAAATAATACTTTAAAATAAAACTATTTCGAACATAATCGGCCCAGCCGTTTTCAAACAACTACGGACTCCACACTGAGCATGGCCCGACATGCTCTTGGCCGGTTTTTTTATATACTTATTGTACATTAGTTGAGTAAAAGAGGACTTACATACATAACATTGTACTAAACTCTGGCTTGGCGCCACTATTCTCTACCGTGCATCTACGCTGTCAACGAAACAATTGAAGGTAACAACAGAAATATTCAGCAGAAAACAAAATGCCAAACACCCGAAGACATAAAAGATGCAACACAATGAATACAATGATGCAATGTGGGCCAACAAACTGCACGTTGCGCTTTTCATTATAGTTTACGCTACAATGAAAATTACGAGATGAAACTTGCCAAAACGAAAAGCCCCTTTAGTGTAAATTGTTGTAAAAGTAGAGTATGGGTATACGATTTTATAAAAGTACCTGTTTTTTTATTGATGCGCAAAAAGCACTGGATTTTATTTTCTTTTGAAGACTTGAAACACTTTATAGGTTATTATTACTATATCTACATCACAAATAAACCAGGCATTGTAAAAATTTCCTTGTAAAACTTTTGCGCAGATTTTTTTTATCGACTTAATTTCATTGATATTAATGAAAAAAAAAAAACAATTTGTGCATGTGTCAGAAGGTTAAATAAGTAAATACGGACATATTTAGGAAATCCAATTGGGTCGTAACATTATTAAAATAGTTAAATACTTTATTTTTTAAATATAATAGGTACAGTCAAGGGCAAAAATATCTGTACACTTTTTACTTATGTCTGGAGCATAAGGTTTCAAATCGTATATATATTTATGCCCCTGACTGTACCTAGTATAATACTGGATGTATCAAAACTTTTTTGCAAAAATAAATATTGTTTTTGTTTGGGGCCTGTAGCACAAAGCAAAAATTCGAGGGATAAAAATTGTGCTCGCTACTTTAGCCTAATAAAAATACAATACAGAATGGGCCCTTCAAAATCGCCTTCTTGTGACGGATTTCTAACCGGCTTCAAAAAAGGAAGAGATACGTCCGAGAATCGTCAACCGATTTTAATTATTTTTTTAATCGAATAAGCATAATCCTGAGTCCCGTTGGCACCAAGTTAGGGTCTAATGATGGTATCTTGGAGAAATCGGTTGAAGTCGGTTTTTTTTATTTTATGATTATAATTATAATGTCTGAAAATTTTCTGGCTATTCACTCACTCACTTTGTCTATGACAACTCTTGCAAGTATTAATAGGTCGCCGAAAGACACAAGTGCTATTGTTTCTGTGACATGACTATAAATAACACAAGTTAAACATGAATTGTATTGTCGCAAGCTTCAACTTTTTATTAGACAGGGAGATTATTTTCGGCACACTTGCTTACAAAGTGTGCTATATTCGCTTACCTAGCGGGAGTTTTAGAACAGAAAAACTCCCAGTAATTTATTTCAATATTAGCGTTTTATTTAACAATATTTATTTTTGTTCGGAAGGCAAAAATCTTGATAAGTCGTCCTCTACTTCATCATCGGATTTTAATATTAATATACAGAGTGGAAAAATCGAATGCCACATGGATGGCAACTACATTAAATATTGTAAATAGCACATTTTGTGTAAGGACTTTACTTTGTTTTTAAAAACCATAAATTCTGCATTCAAGTATTTATGAAAAAAAACATTGCAAAAATTCGAGGAAAAAAATTGTGTACACTACTTTTACCCTAATAAAAATACAATGCAGAATGGGTCCTTCAAAATCGCCTTTTAGTAACGGATTTCTAACCGGCTTCAAAAAAGGAAGAGATACATCCGAGAATCGTCAACCGATTTTAATTTTTTTTTATTGAATCAGCCTAATCCTGAGTCCCGTTGGCACCAAGTTAGGGTCTAATGATGGGATCTTGGAGAAATCGGTTGAAGTCGGTTTTTTTTATTTTTTGATTATAATTAGGTCTGAAAATTTTCTGGCTATCCACTCACTCACTTTGTCTATGACAACTCTTGCAAGTATTAATAGGTCGCCGAAAGACACAAGTGCTATTGTTTCTGTGACATGACTATAAATAACAAAAGTTAAACATTAATTGTATTGTCGCAAGCTTCGACTTTTTATTAGACAGGGAAGATTATTTTCAGCACACTTGCTTACAAAGTGTGCTATATTCGCTTACCTAGCGGGAGTTTTAGAACAGAAAAACTCCCAATAATTTATTTCAATATTAGTGTTTTATTTAACAATATTTATTTTTGTTCGGAAGGCAAAAATCTTGATAAGTCGTCCTCTACTTCATCATCGGATTTGAATATTAATATAGAGGGTGGAAAAATCGAATGCCACATGGATGGCAACTACATTAAATATTGTAAATAGCACATTTTGTGTAAGGACTTTACTTTGTTTTTAAAAACCATAAATTCTGCATTCAAGTATTTATGAAAAAAAAAGATTTTTTTTCATAAATACCTTAAGTAATTTAATCCTTTATGTATTTATGAAAAAAAAATACTTAAAGGATTTATAAATTTTTAAGGATTTATGATAAAAAATAACTTTTTTTTTCATAAATCCTTAAAAATTCTGCATTTAATGATTTATGAAAAAAAAATTGCGTTAAAAGTTCTATTGTGGCATTCGATTTGTCCACCCTGTATATCTACTCGTGCGCAAAACTATTTCTAGAGCTTAGGTAAGTTTCAATTCAATGGCGAATTAACTTGAAAACACACAAATTAGAAATCAGATTATTTAAGGTACTTAATGTTATGCTTACCGTTCGCAATCAAATATATTGCAGCGTTCAAAGCGCTCAAAAATATCTGAACACGTCTGTATCGTTATGAGAATAAATAAAGACGTGTTCAGATATTTTTTAACGCTCCGGGTGATACGATATATTTGATGGCGTCCGTTCAGTCACGTCTAATAATATGTATACAATTCGGAACGTATGTCAAAGGCATAAGGTTCGAAATAGTATACATATTATTAGAGCCGACCGTATAAGAGGCTGTACTGTGGTTACCCTTGAATCGCCGACAAACATTTAATCGAATATTGTTTCAAAGACAACAATTCAAGTAATTTTATTTCATCGACAAGTCGTTCTGTCGAAGAATCGTTTCAAATACATTTAAATCAAAGGCTTTTAAATGTTACTTGAGTTATTTTGTGTATAGCTTATATAGAGGTTTTTTGTTACGGGATTTTTTATTTCAATTTAGTAATATTTATTCCGCATAATATTATTTCAATTTGTAATATTTCGTAATCGAATCTAGACGCAGTTACATCGCAGTTTCTGGGTTGCAATAAAAAAAATAACCTCGAAGACTAAGGCGGGCCTTAGTCTTCTAACCTAACTTATCCGAGTCGGATCGGATCTGCCCCGGAAGGTTTTGTTCCCTCGTTTCGCTCGCTCACTCGGCCATTTTTTAATATAATATAATTTTTTCCAATACATTTATTTTCATAACTACAATTTATGAACATAGAGGTTGATTTTGGGAAAAAGTTTTTCCTACAAAACATGCTTATTTTAGCGTATTCTGCACGCTAAATTAATAACAAATACGTGTCATAATGCCACCAACATCCATCGATTTTTTTCTATGTCCTCAGCCCCCTTTGCTTTAGTCCAACCCAGCCGGAAAATGTATAAATGTACGACATATACTCGTAAAAATGTATTGTAGTAATATGTTGAATAAATGAATTTCAATGTTTAGTAGTTGAGACAATTAAAATAATTTGAAACAAATCACTGACCAAGTGATATTCGTTGAATAGTTTTTCAGAACAGTAAAAGTTTTTTAATTGAATGGTATGTGTAACAAAAAAATGCCAAACGAAATTCCTATTACTGAAGTTTCGATGAATCGTTGTCGATGAAATGAAATTCGATTTAACATTTGTCGGTAAAATGAATGGACACCCTGTACTGTAGAATGAGTGAGGTAATTTTATTTATTTAACCTTTATTACTCAAAAATAAATACTTGACGTACAAAAGTTGGACTTAATGCCATAAGGCATTCTCTACCAGTCGACCTTGAGGCAAAGCAGAGAGCTTGTGGGCCGTGTAAATAAAATAATCAAATTCCAAAAACAAATTAACATATACAGGGTGTTCCACGAACCACTGAAAACCTTGAACGGGGTGATTTGGTAGGTTAAACTGAATAACTTTTACTATGGAGCTAACCCAGAAATCTCAAAAAAAAAACTTGCCTTTTTCATATAAAATGTCGTGATCAATCGGTCAAAATGTATGAAAAAGACAATTTTTTTTTTTAGATTTCGTGATTGACCCTATGTTAAAAGTTGTTCAGTATAGCCTACTAAATCACCCCGTTCAAGGTTTTCAGTGGCTCGTGGAACACCCTGTATATTCCTTAAATAAATAGATTACACATAATTTCGTACACTCCATATAAACACTACATACATACATAAAATATATACATATAGACGAAGACCAGACAAACGTGAGACTTTAAACCTTTTTAATTCCGCTGTTATGTTTTGAGACTAATTACCTCGCAGAGATACGTGACCGCACCAACGTACAGAAGTGTTTTTTCATGTAATACCATTATCTAGGTAACCTAGGTCTAAAATTAAAGTCATTCGAGAAAGCTTTCCTCGCGCCGTCCTTACCTGTCATTATAACAAGGTGAAGCAACTGAACGTGATTTGTTGATCGTGTTATGACTTGGAGTGAAATATGTATGATTATTTTACTGTTTAATAATATCTTTTGACTGTAAGTGAACATTCAAAAATACCTAGTAGATTGTACAACAATGATGATGAATTCATTCATAAATTGTTCATACAATTCTGAACGCCACTGTACACTTTGCTTTTCATTTCGTTTGCGAGGAAAGTAAAATACCTACATTTTCCACTACAATTTACACAACGAAGTAGTAAAGCGAAGGAAGAAAAATATTGTATGTAACCAATACCCGCCAACTCATTTTTTTATTTTTTTTTATTTTCAACCTGTGATCAGAGTTTCAGATGCTCGATTTTCTGCCAAACAATTCGGAGCATTTTTGAACGATATCTATTTTATGTGATTTACTAAATTTAATGACAGAGAATACAGAATTCTAATATTGTAATATAAATAAAATAATGTAAGAAGTTTTGTCAGCTATATTTTGTTATTGCTCAGTAAAATTGTGGAATATGTTTTTTCACAAACTTGCTACGGAATGTTGATGTTACTTACTTTAAATGAAACCCGAAAATACTATGTATCCGGTGTCATGTGCTAAGATGATATGTAAAGAGATTTCATGTATTTATTTCACACCTAGGACTGCAAACAAACTGTCTTTTGTTTTGAACGTCAAATTGTGAGGTCTTGACATTCAGCCACAGAAAAAAAAATAACCTTAGAACTAATGTCTATACCACCAGGTAAAAGGATACCTCAAACAGATAAAAAAAAAGTTAAGCGTCAATGCGTGGATTAACCGGAACGAACGCTCGTCAAACAAGAAATTGTATGAACGGCGCTAACTGGTGCGTCGGATTTGAATGCTGAGCGGGACCTGAGAGCGTGCGCTTTTCTTCTCTAATCTTAATGTCTGCTCGCAAGTTTGATGAAAAACATTTTTCATCACACTTGCTGTCTAAGCGTGCCATTGCTTGCATGCGTCGCGGGAGTAATAGAAAAGCGAAATTCCCTAGGAAGTACCTAATAGAAATTTTAGTACGTCATTTATTAATATTTGGTCTTAAAACTGATTTTTTTGCTCGCAAGTGTGATGAAAAACATTGTATGCATCACTACCGGTAAGCAAAATAATAACTTGAGTCATTAACCTTTCGTATGCCGCTGTCAAAAAAAAATGACCTTGAAATTTATAAATTAAAGTCTAACTGGTTGGGACGGATCCGGAACAAGGCATACGAAGGGTTAAAAGCCCTTCGCCTACGGCGTCGGGCTTCTAACACTCTCGTTGGTAATACCGTACTTACCTACATCCCTAGATGCACAATGTGCATAAGGATCAGTAATAAAGGTCACTAACTTGGGTCGTTAAAAGACGTCTAACAAACTCTCCTTTCTAATTCCGTACTTTTTATCTCCCTAGATGCACAATGTACTATTTTCGTCGTATAGTAACCACAACACAAGTCTAAATTGAGCTTACCGTGGGACTAGGTCGATTATAGCTTTCACGATTATCACTCATATTTTAACGAAAAACAGGTCTTAAAATCCGTTTGTCGTTTTAATGTTACTACAAAAAGTAAATAAAAATCCTTGAAGACAAACCCAACTCGCACTAAACCGTTTCTTTATTATTAACCTTTTCTGCAATTCATTTTTCAATCGATAATATTTTCAATACTAATGATACAAAGCTAAGTGCGTCAATGGATGTTTATTTTGACAATCGCGAATATAGCAGGTTTCCGTGCACTTTAATCTATATTTTTGGTGCTCTAATGCTTTGAAGATATTTGTGGCAGTGCTATTAGTTGCTAAGCTTAATTATGTTCTTCATTTCTCCTTCACATCTGTTTTGGGTTCCGTGATCGAAATGACAAACGGAATCCTTAAAAGTTCGTAGTGTCCACCTGTACAAGTGTGTCCGTGTTTCGCAGCCGTATTACTCGAAAAATATCCGTGCTCATCACACAAATATAAATTGCCAGGATTTTAACCTGGGACTATTTGATTGATTTTTTATTCATCGGCCAACCTTTAGGCGCTAACTATGATTAAGCAGAATTTTTGAGCAGAAACCTGGTTTTCTCTGACTTTGGGCAGAAAATGCTATCTTGACCAGTGAAAGAATGGTTCAAAATGATCAAATATTGACATAAATATATGACCAAGTATAATTATTTTTATAACAGAAAATATACGAAAATAACGATCCCCAGTTGCATGGCATGAAGGTTCAGTTTCGAATGACGTTATTAATAAAACGACGAGGTCGTTGCAGCGACATGGGCTCGAAATAAATGGAATTAACCTTCCGTTGTAAGCTTTTTAACCGACTTCAAAAAAAGGAGGAGATTCTCAATTCAATTATATACTTATTTTTTATGTTTTTTACTTCAGAACTTTCACCCAGTCGTGAACAGATTTTTATGATTCTTATTTTATTTGAAAACTAATGCTTTTCGAGCTAATGCTTTTTGGCACCACGTTGTGGTCTGATAATGGAATCTTGGAGGATTCGGTTTAAGTCGTTTTTTTTTTATTTGGTGAGTTTAGAGGAAGGCTTAAGGTTAATACAAAACACATAGTTTTTTTTAAGTAGTTAGGTATTGATTTTTTTGGATTGAGGTTTTCTTAAGAACGGGCATTGGCTCGATTTTATTTTGTTTAGTTTTGTACTATATTTTTAAAGTCTATAAAGTTTCAAAGTTTTTTTTTCGCATTAGAGCACTGACTGCAAACAAGGGCAGCCATAAAAAAAGAAACTTGATTTTGCGTTCGACAATGTTTCAGGAGAGCCTTGAGAAAGTTGAAATCATCTTTAGATTTTGAAATAAAAATTAGAATGCGTAATCAAAAGTATATTTATTAAAATTAAGGGATCGAATCAAAGTAATGTTTTATCAGTTTAGGCACGAGAAATATTTTTATTATTTTTTCCGGAATGAAACTCGGTGTGTCTTATTTTTTTCAAATTAGTGCAATCTTTAAAGTGAGATACTCAATACATTCAAATTGTTTTTATACAAGTGTGGATATGTTCTTGAGTTATGGGTACTAGGCGATGATACATAATAGGTACTTGTACATATTGTATACATTAAGATAATTATAAACCGTATATACGTAACTCAGAAATAATAATCATGCCCCGTGTACAAACGTTGCTTTCTAATTTATACATAATATATAGTTAATAAAATAACAAATATAATTCTTCTTCGAAAGTAGTGTATTACTACTTTCGAAGTACAATCAACAACACACCTGTGAACACAGGCAAAGTGCCAAAAATATGTAAACAGAACTTTATTGCTTGGACATAAAGGTGTGGATACATATTTCTGGCACTTTGTCTGTATTCACAGCTGTGTTGTCGATTGTACAGAATGAAATAGTTTTTGATTTCTTCCACAACAGTAGCAGTAATAAAATATTTTATTCCAAGAGCTTAAATATATTTTTTGTTTCACTATTGTGTAATCTTTAAATCATAGCTGAAAAAAATTTAGAGTTATATATATGCCAGCAGTTAGCAAGCGTTTTATTTAATTTATTTATTGTTTCCGAGCGGAAACCGCATGGAAACAGTCGACATTCATTTAAGTTTGTAACTTATGATGTTTACTTTCCATTAATTTAGGTTAAACGCTGTGTCTCATATATTTATATACATTTAACCTGGCAATCGGGACTGCTGTTTTAACCGAACACTATATTTATAAACTGGACTTACGTAAAACTTCTCTCGCCTTGACAGAGAGTTCGAAAGCCCACGGAAAGATAGCCGACTGAGTGACGTCTCATTTCTGAAAATATGAGCTTGTCCCGTCTGAGGGCAGTCGCTTCAGAACTGTTTTAATTAATTATTTCCACACATTTCGTAACTCGGAGTTTGTTTGTGTAATGCTTGACGGTTAAAAATTGGCAGTAACTCTTTTGTTATGTCGACTTCGCGTTGGTGTTGCGGATTACCAGTCTTAATGTTTGTATGAAACTGTGTCATACAGAACAAATTCATCTTTCTTTTGTTTATAAATAACCTGTAACCGGAACAAGCTTTCTGCCCCACACCGTCTGAAGGTGCGCCGCTCGCCAGTCTCTCGGCGACCTCCGCAGCGCACGCAAGCGTACCAGCTCCGTACTACCAAACAAAACATTTATTAACTCGAGTAAACAAATATGATCGCGTGAACATGTCGTTCTGTAGAATCACCGGCCGTAGCCGCGGGCTGCCCAAGCCCAACTACTTCCCGCTCCTCGCTCCAATCTCGTCTGCGGATGCCAAGCGATGCTGCAGGATCACCGGCAAATCCTACGGACTGCCTTCTCATCACTACATTCCAGTGCTTCTGACCGCTCGATCCGGCAGAAACAAATGCAAGATCACCAACGTTTCCGGCGAACTCGGCCCGCATCACTACGCTCCTGAAATCAACTACGGCAACAGAAAACATGACATTCTACCGGACTTCAGATATATTTTCCCCGGTTTGGACGGCTCGACGGAGGCGCAAAAGGCTTTGATGGATATGCTGCTGACAAAACAAGTCACAGACGACAAGCGTTACGTATATACGGTACAGGAAAGAAGATGCAGTTTAGTGTTCTCCGCTCAAATGGAGGCGGCAGTGCGCGATGGTGATGTTAGAGATGTTATGTTGGCAAAGGATTCAGACACAGTGCTTATAAAAACAAAACAAGGTCGCAGTGTTTCTATGGATTTTAAGGATTTCACCGAAGATGTCGAAATGTATGAAGGTGAAGGTCCTAATGCTGAGGTGCTGCTACAGAGGGAGAAGGAAGATTTAGCCGAAAGGAAAAAGAAAAGAAAACGTGCCGCAGGATTATCTTCTATGAAGAAGATATTTGAAAACAAAGAGAAATTGGCTGAAGTACAAGAATTGGAAGAAGAAAAACTAAAGCAAGAACGCTTAGCCAAAAAGGCTAAATTAGATACCAAACATGAAAAGCACGATATCAAAAGTTATAGCTGTAATCATTTTGATGTTAGCCATATGCGCTCAAAGTCTAGTATAGTTAGTTGCACCGCTGAGTGGACGGAGCGAATGCATCCGCTATTAGAATCGTGGGATTGGGAGCAGTTCGAAAAGGAAGTGGGTAATAAACAAGTTATTCCAACGTCCACCCAATTGCCGACACCTGTTAAAATAGCTCCCTATCACTGTGAAGCGGAGATTTACGAGTCAGAACAAAATGTTAGCGATGTTTCCATCCCACTGGAAAGTGTACCGTGTGTGAATCCTCTTAAAGTTCCAAAGGAGCGCCCATCTGAGACTATTCTAAATGCAGTGAAAGAACTTAGCGAAGAGCGTTTGAATGAAACAATGAATATTGAAGAGAAATTACTCTCTGAAAACAAAGTTGACATGCTTCCGTCTTTGGATATATTGCCGGAAGTCATTAAAAATATAAAGAAGGGCAAGAGAGAAAAAGTGGCTAAAATTTCTGGGTTGACGATAGATATTAATAAAGCAAAGAAGTTTATCCCCGGCCAACATGTCAATACACCACAAGGCCCAGTATTTGTTCCGGGCCAGACTGTGGAAACCCCAGTTGGTCCTTTGTTTGTCCCTGGTCTGAGTGTGAATACACCCGATGGCCCAGGACTTATACCAGGACATATTCTTACAAATGAAAGTACAAATGAACCTTTCTTCCTTGCGGGGCAAGTACTCCCAACTTCAAATGGAGAAGAATTCGTTTGTGGACAAGTAATGAAAAATAAAGACAACGGACACCGTTTTACAGAAGGTCAAACAGTGATATCTGAAGAAGGCCTGAAGTTTATACCTGGAAAAGTACTACATAGCGATTCGGAACAGATATTTGTACCAGGTCAAACGATAATGACTCCAGAAGGAGTTCAATTTATTCCGGGACAGACTATGACTGACAGTAAGGGAGTTATTTTTACGCCAGGACAAAACGCGAAAATAAATAATGACTGGCAATTCGTGCCAGGGCAGGTGGTGCATCAAGATGATGGATTACAGTTCGTGCCTGGAGCGACAATAGCAACACCAAACGGGCTGAAGTTTGTACCGGGTCAAACCGTTTCTGTCGACGGAGAAACGATTTTTGTACCCGGCATCACAAAAACTACAAGCAGCGACAGTTTACAATTCGTCCCGGGCACCACAGTGGAAACAATCGACGGACCGAAATTTATCGAAGGTCAAATAGTTCACACTGAATTTGGAGAAAAGTTTATGCCTGGAAAAACTATAGTGGAAACTAATGGCCATGTGGAATTCTCAGTTGCAAAGTCTGTGGAAGATATTACATTCTCTGAATCTGCTCCTACTGGATTACCAATAGATATCAAGACATGTTCCCTATCTGAAGAGTCTTTGTATGTTTTTGGACACATGGTGCAAACAGCAAAGGGTATTGAGTTTTACCCTGGCCCTAAAATGCCGAACATAGATGGGAAAGTAGTCCCCGGTCGGCTCGTTAAGAACGAATTAAACCAGTCGCGCTTCGTTCCTGGAATGATGGTAGAGGGTGTCTTTGTACCCGGACAAATAGTATTCACTGAAAATGGAGAACAATTTGTACCTGGTCAAGTGGTTGATACTACTGATGGCCCCAAATTTGTTCCTGGGCAAGTAGTGAATACGAGGAATGGACCGAAGTTCGTACCAGGTCAAACAATTCACACAATTGATGGACCTCGGTTCGTACCAGGACAAATTATTGAAACTAAAGCTGGACCCACATTCATACCTGGTCAAGTTATTTCTACAGAAGACGAAGGATCTAGATTTGTACCTGGTCAAGTGGTTGATACTGAAGAAGGACCAAGATTTGTTCCCGGAAGGGTTATAGAAACTGACGATAATGGAGTGACTTTTGTGCCTGGCCAGATTGTTCAAACACACGAAGGCCTCAAGTTCATTGCTCCTGATTTGACAGAAGGAGAAGAAGGTCTTGAATTTTCCGTGCAGAGCTTCGTTGTAACTCCAGAAGAATTAAAACTTTTGAAAGTAAAAACTAACCCGAACGATACGACTTCAACTAAAGGGGAGTTGAGCATTGATACGAAAATGTTAAGACAACTTTCTGAAGCGGGAATGTCTATTGGTAGACAAGTTCCAGCGGAATTACCTGCTATCAGCATCATCTTAAACCATACCCGTAACGTTGAGGCTTTGAAGGCATTTGTTACAGATTATGGACTCAAAGATGATGTAGCTAACCAATTGATGGATGTTATAACGTCAATCATTGAAATGAGTGCTCATTTGAAATCAGAATTGCACGAACATGACGAAGAAAAAATCAATGACAGAAAAGTGAGAAATAAGAAACGTTTGGAAATGCAAGAGGCCACTACTGAGAATGGCGGCAGCAATGGTCAGACTGCACAACAGGAACACGTGAAAAACTCTATAGCGGCTGCAGTCTTGGCTGCTCTTGTCACGGCTGAACAATTTGAAGAAATAAATAACAATAATAGTCGCGAAAAATACAAATTAATTTTAAAATCCATTGATACCATTTTGGGTAAAAACATTGACGAAGACTTAGTTTCCGCCATGTTTGAAATATTACAAAAGAATGAAGACAGAGATTTCCTGTGTGATGAAATTCTAGAAAATACGACACAACCTAAGGTTGAGTTAATAAAAATCGCAGTAAATAGCACCTTACATAAAGATGCCATCAGTGAAGAAGAAATCATTGAGAAATTTAGTGACTTTTTGAGTAGCGAAAATGAAGTGTTAGGACCTGCTTTCAAAAATATCACTAAAAACGACACAAATATC
Source organism: Thaumatotibia leucotreta (assembly GCA_025490895.1). NCBI lineage: Eukaryota > Metazoa > Arthropoda > Insecta > Lepidoptera > Tortricidae > Thaumatotibia > Thaumatotibia leucotreta. The sequence goes on from JALPQI010011645.1 coordinate 32,370, forward strand.
TTGCATCATGTTTTGAGTAATATTTCCGACTCAGTCTCATTTATCAAAACAGAACATGATGCTACCGAGATACTTCAGAAATCTATAGTAACGGCCGTCCAAGAAGCAAGTACAAAAGAGTTAGAAATTCTACTAAATAATACAGAAAGCAAAGATATGCAAGAATTAATTGTGCAGTCTATTGGTTTGGCGAAAATTCTGGGAATGCGAGATGTTGCCGCTAGTCTCTTGTCAGTTGCGAACGACGAACAATGTTTATCTAAAATAGCTAGCGACCCAACGAGTCTAAACATTTTGAAACGTCTGACAGTCATGCGGAAACTCGCCGACAAAACACCAAGCTTGCATTCGGCTTTAAAGAAATTGGAGACTGACCCGGAACTGGCACGAACAGATCCCAGATTAAGGGATTTGGTGAGAGAAAGCGGCGCACTTATGATTGCACCCCAGGAACCAGCTTTGATGACCTCAGCAGATGTACCTTTGAGCTTGTTGGATCCTGAAAATCACTTGGCTATGGAAGATTTTCTATTGCAACATAAAAAACATAAAGGAGCTTTGTTGATTATGAAGAGAGGCCTCCAATGCGTGATCCCCAGAGAAGCCAGCCGAGCTGTGTTGTCCGGTCAAGTTGGTTACACAGTTTTAGATGAGAGTGGAATCAGGCATTTCGAACCTTTGAGCGTCTTTTCAGCATTAAACCTAAGCCAACCGACAGCACATCGTTTTTCAATGTACAGCTGTCTTATCGCCGATAATCACGAGGAAGATTTGGAAGACTTAACTGGATATTGTAATGGTATTACTAATAACCAACGAATCAGACTAGGCGGATGGTCTAGCGGAAGTCGCAGGTACAGCGGAGTATTACTCGATAGAGAGAACACTAGAAGTCGGATGAGTAGTTTGGATTATACGCCAAGTTATAAACGCTATTCTTCAAGATCTCTCTCAAGGTCGAGATCTAGTTGTAGCAGAAGTCCTCCTAAGGTAATTTAAGTTGTAAAGGTTTTTATTTCTACATAGGCTTGTCTAAGTACACGTGTCCTAAAATACTTTGGAAATCAAATCTAATGGCTATGATACAGTCAGTATAGCAAAAGTAGCCAAATCGTGCAGCACGTCATAATAAATATATGGTGTACCGAATTATTATTATTTTTAATTATGTTGCATCGTCCATCCAATAACAACTCTATGAGTTTTTATTACAGAAGATAAAGCATTGTTTTTGTTTTGTTTCAGGTCGAAGACGTAGTGGTAGCCACGACAGACTACACGGCTTCGGCCGACGATGAAGTCTCCCTAAAAGCGGGAGACATCGTAGAGGTTCTCGACACGAAGGCGGCCCTTGGATCAAAGTGAGTACATCAGAAAATTATTGGCATGAGCTTTGCACAACCGTGCCCCCATTGACTTGTATATAACTGGAGCGTACTCGTCTTGCTATTGCGTCACGGGAGTCATTGCCGTAAATCCAGATTAACTGTTTAACATCACTCATAGATAACATACATTCGACTTTAATCAGTCGTAAAACCATCATTTAAATTAATATTATGATAGGACGACAAAGGATTATCAAATGTGTGCCAGTAAGTATTACGAGTAAGATATAAATTATCAATCCGATTGCAGCTTCAGTCTATTTCAGTGGATCTTTATTAACCATGACATTCAGAAACTAGAAAACTCTTAGCTCATTTTATACAATCATTGGCATCAAGCTCTTGTAGTAATTGTCTATAAATATTGAATGTAATTTACAATATTAAATGGACATCGTTGGCAAGTAGAGGATAGAATATTCCAAGAATGCGTTTAATAGATCCAATGCGTCGAACATTCCGCCTGCGACCGATATTTTTAGCCCGGTCGTTGCACTCTTACGAAACACGACTTTCTCATAAATCTTCATTCTCATCACACCATCATGAACCACCACATAACATCTTTACTATCACATAACGTCTCACGAATAAATACATAATGAGAGATTGTTGATGCAGGTACAGAGGTCGAGTATATCGTTACGAGAACCATTTCTTCAATACACGAGGACCATCTATTGACTACGTATTTAGCGTACCCACGTACAGAATGTACTATTACTGATCATGCTTTAGAAGACGAAGAAAGAAGACCATTGATCATTGTAAATATCTGGCTTTCCAAAGCTGTTTTATGTTGTACGAATCATTGTGTTGTGATCGAAATTAGAATTGTGATAACTATGTTACATTCATTTGTTTTTACTATAATTGTATATACATGTAGCCACGCTATTTGCATTACATTGTGTTTTATCATTTATTTGTATTCTACATGTATTTTGTATTCTAGGTGATTTAGTTGTTAGTACATCCGATATGAGTTTGAAAACTATAGTTACATTTTAGTTGTTAGCTATGTCAGCTGCTACTTCCACATTCACATTTACGTGGAGTAAAATATTTAGTTTGTTTAATTTTAGGGAAATAGGTATAATAAAATTAAATGCCTTATAATTCTTGTTAATTTATTTGTCACCTTTTCTTCGCGACAGAGCGATTTCTAAATATAACTAGGTGTCACGCGAAGCGTGATCTCGTTTCTAACTTTACCTTGCTTCAAATTATTTTTATCAAAATAATAGTCACGATATAATTCACAGCGACATAAGGTGGATCTCATTATGATGGTACATACGGAGATATATTAGTTCAGGAATAACAAGTGACTCATGGCATTTACATTCCCAACGAGCAGACAACTATTAATATTTAGGTATCTACTGTTGGGAAATCTGTTTGTCTTTTTGTTATCTTGCAAAACTTTTTCAAAAATGTTTGAAGAATACGAAGACTTTAGGTACTCATCTTATTTTTTAAATGAACAAAAAACATAATGCCTGAATTGCCTAATTACCCATTAGTATATTTTATACATTAGCCCATTAATGGTAAAAAGTAATTCTGCCAGACATTATCAAGCAAAAATACAAAAGAACAAGTAAATCTCATGGAACAAATAGAATACTCGTATTACAGGAGGAACCATAATAGGACGTAGATAAGCTAGAAATACCTAGAACTTTAGAAGTTAAAGTAGGTAAAACCTAAACAACAAAACAGCAGCATTTTGCCTTGTCAACAGATCTCATCTAAATACATAACATAATACGCCGTGTTTTTTTATTTCCGTAAAATTGAACAGGTTCCTTGGTAGATTGATTCGGGCTACCTGGTATGTTGCTTTCAGTAGAAATGAAAAAAATAAAATGGTAAGTGTGAGGGAACATTAAGAACAACATAAACATTATTTGAGATGACAAAAGGCACATGTCAAAATAAGTGACATTGTTGTTGTTGTTGTATTCTGGCCATTTTTTTCCGCAACTCGACATGAAACGTGCCTATTTTGCGTGGTCCCAATGAAGCGTCTTCCCAGTACTTGTTGGGGACTTCACATACATCCTTGAATTTCTTCGCAGGTGTATGCAGGATTCCTCGCGATGTTTTCCTTCACCGTAAAGCACTTGTGAATATCAAACGATATTTCATGCACGAGTTTTTTTTAAACTCATTGGTATGAGCCGGGGATCGAACTCATGACCGCATAAGTGACATTACAATAGGATGTAATAAATGTTACAATACACTTGTTGACTCATTTAATATTATTTTATAAAAAAATATTGATTTGAAGATGCCAAACGGATTTACCTAAAATGAACAAAGCAGGAAAGAACTCAGTTGTGACAGTAAATAAACAAATACCTATTTTCATTAGTACATGGCAACTGATCCTATTAAAACCTGGCGCAACTTCGAAGGAAACCCAAAAAATAAATGCCATTTATAGCTTGTCTAGGGTTTTTACTCAATTCATAGAGAGAACGACACAGACAGAGAGAATCATACCGTCTCTTCTTTACCCTAATGTTATTGAATCACAAAAAGATATGCCTATATCGATTTTTACTGCCAAAAGTAGTTTGAAAGACTATAGCAACAAATAAGTGTTGTCTCTTTAACCAAAACCAAAAATTACTATAAGTTTGGTAGACCCTCACATCTGTTTTCGAACAGTAGCCCTACCGCGATGATCGAGAATCGTAAATTTCGAGCATCCGTCTATGCCAGGTATGCCCGCCTTACCACTTCGAGCGGAAAGGACTCATTAATGGCTCCATTCCAGGTTCATCGCTGGCAAATGCTAGTATGCAGTTGACGGCTGTAAGTTACACTAGCGGTGTAATTTATACGGAGCCATTAATCAGTCCGTTCCGCTCGAAGTGGAAGGCGGGCATTATGCCTTGCTAACTGAAGTGCTTGAGATTCACGATTTACCCTGATCGCAATTGATCCTAAGATCTTAAAGTAGAAGCCCTTTAAACGCAGTGTGAAGAAGCATCTAGCGGGCCAGCAAGGCGGTGGCAACTGACAGGTTACTGCTTGTCTCCTGTTCGTTGCCGCCGCGATTTGGTCTCTACTTTTCACTTACGATCAAGTAGAGTGGAGCCACTTTGTTGTGCCAACATAAAAAAAAAGTTGGGCAAAAAAGAATCCGATTACTCCTTCCGATTATCTGTGCCATGTGCATACAAATGCAATTAACAGTAGTCATCAAATTACTTTTTGCCCAACTGCCTTAAAGCATACATTTTACATTAGCATTTATACACCATTTCCTACCTTTTCTTAATGACAATAATAAGATTCTCCTAATTTATTGTGTAATTTATCGTCACTATTTTAGGTCTAGAACTGTACGGAAATGAATTTCCTAAAATGTACCTATGTTCTACCCATTCACGTCATATCCAGCAAAGTACCATTAATGCTATTGTCTGTAAACTGTCAGGTCCCAAGCCGGTTACTACCCTCAATGCCCTAAAATTCCTCATAATGGGGAAGTAAATATATAAAAAGAGTCAAAAAGGCAGACAACGTCGATGTTCTAACTAGTTCAGAAGTTTGGCCACATGCCAACTCAGGTATGTGTCATGCTAGACCTGTGGTCATAGATTAGGCGAATTATACAGCTAGTTTCTTGATTTCTTGAGCAACCTTGTTTGTTATAATGGCCAGATATCGTGACACTCAAATTCAAATAAAAAAATTGACACAAAAAATCTCAATAGATTTGAATTTTTGACAAGGAAATTCAATGAGGACTGTTTATACAAATGGTAGCACTGCGATAAATATGGATGTAGACTTTTGCTAGCGACTTCACTATTGAGCATTTCTTTTTATTTTATCTATTTTTATAATTTTAATTACGCGTAAATTTTGGGTATTGCTACTGAAAATCACAAGCAAGAAAAAAAATGTCCCATAGATTTTTCCTATTTTGTTAACATTCTCTACTTATACACTTTGTATGGCGCTAATACGGACTTTGTATGGCGGTATAACAAGGGAGGAAATCCGGAAAATGTATCGAACTTTTGGGACATTTTTTTTCCTTTTGGGATCGATAGAGATGTTTCTGAGTAGAAAAAATCCAAAATTTACCCATAAATTCAAAAGTTCTCCTTATTACCACGTCCTTCCCAGAAAATACAGCGTAGGAGAGCATTAAATGTTGCGATCCAAATGTACAATTTTTTCATGAAAAAATAAAATAGAGAAGTAGTTTTGGATAGCAACTTCGATATTGATAAAGTCAATGATGCCGGCAAGATCCAGCATTTCCTAAAATGTCTTAGGAACTATGGAGGAAATTTTCTTTTTTGTTGCTAAAAATGTATAAAAATCTAGTAACAAGTAAGGGAAATTTCCTGCGACATTTTGGAAAATGCAGTGGACCTTGCTCAGCATCGTTGAATCCAGCGTACCAAATGTACAAACTTTTTGTGAAAAGCTCAGGAAATCAGAAAGACGCGTCGTGGAGATTTAGGATGCGGCTCCACTGACGCGGAGCGGAGCGGAGCTGTGGGAGCTCGGCCAATCAGATCGTATCACAGTGTTTCGAATTTCAAGAATGTAATTGATCAATTTTGCACAGCTCCGCTCCGCTCCGCGTCAGTGGAGCCGCACCCTTACGATGGATAGCCGTTAAACACGGTTTGGGTAATGCATTTCACAACGTCGTGAAACATTCGCTGAGCCGTATCATGAGAATCACTGTTGAATTCCTAAATATGGTCGAGATTATCTTATATTTTACTCGTACTCAAATATTACTCATTTAATGTTTATGAATTGACTCCGAAGCGTGCATGGTGACAGTGTTGGCGATAAACCTACTATAAAATACGTTATTGGTTATTGGTTGGTTCTTGTAAAATAGTTATGTGTATTCAAAACAAATCTTCAGCTTTCATAATTATTTTCCTCTTATTTCCACTAGTAATACAGTGAAAGTAAGGGGAAAATAATTGTAGCTTAAAAGTTTAATTACGACCCTCATTGGGTTTACTCGAGGCCTTTTTCCACCATTTTTTTGTCTATGTATCTGAAGATGGAGCTAAGTAGAGCAGTGCTTTTTGTTGGTAGGTTGATTTTTTTTTTGCTGAGGGTAGGATCGGTTTTGTATATAATACTTGAAAATGCAATTAGGCGAAACGGTTGAGAACGAGAAAAATAAAAAACACATAGTGAGGTGAAATACAAACTAAAAGGAAGCCACACCCGCAAATATTTTATATTCAAATTCGCATTATCTAATTACTGTAGTAATCAATAATACTAATCAAATCCAAATCAAACCCACTCTAATTACTATGCTTCCACGACAAGTATCTTAAATGATTAAGTTCCATAAACTATTTTTTTTCCCTTTTATAAGCTGTAATGAGACAAACATATTTAATAAACGTTATCAGTTTTAAGACTTCAACGGTTTTTCCTACTCGAATTTAAATTATTCAAAGAATAATATTGTCTTACTTTCGTCTATAAAATTTACTGAGACTTTCAACACATCGATCGTAAACACTCCATGACGTTAATTTTATAGATTTCAAATTAGATTTT
>JALPQI010011646.1:0-41766 GCA_025490895.1 Thaumatotibia leucotreta
GCGAATCCGCGATTTAAAGAAAATTAACCCACTTGCGCACCCAAACTTGAAATATTAGTGAGCGATCCCTGTGTTACCTCTTCACGCTTAAACCGCTAAACGAATTTAGATGAAATTTAATAAGGTCATAGGCTTATAAATATTATTTCTAAAGATTTAACGCAGAGGAAGTCGCGGGTAAAAGCTATTAATATATGTAGGACAATTTGTCATGTAGGAAGTTATTTATAAAATGAGCATTTTAGGAAATTGCAGGTTTGTGAATCGTTGTTTGTTAAATAGTTATTTCAGAAAAGTTGCTTAGCAAATGATGGTAAACCTGACAAACCATACATCATCATCAGCCTATGATAGTCCACTGCTGGACGTACACCGTAGGCCTCTCCTATTAACTTTGCGTATAGACGCATTAGGAGACAAGTGCCCATAATCGCCACGCTGGGCAAGCGGATTGACGATCGCAGTAATGTGTCCACTATGATGACGCCGCTGCCCATCATCATTCTTTTATCAAATACCTACTGATCAGTGATACTTTTACGACACCCGCAGGAGGAGTTAGGGTGGTGACAAATGTATTCTTACTGCCGTCACCACACGGCCATACTTTTAAAATAGAATGCTGCTTAATGGAGGTACTTACCAGATCAATAATCCGGAAAATAGGAGTATAAATAACAAATAACAAACCAAACACATCAATTCAAGTTAATTTGCCGCCTTTTTATTTTTTAAGCATAATACGCAGGACAAGTATATTTGAGCTACATGTTTTACCGCACCAAACCTGATACCATAAACCTAGTTTGTTTTTAATTTCATAATTTTGCTTACAGAATCTAAAATATAGTTGGCTGTATGCAGTTTTTCCTTGGTTCATTTGATATTAGTAAGCAAATTTAAAAAGTTGAATTTAAAAACGAGGCACGTCACGTTAGTAAACGCTTCATTGTGTGGTCACCCTAATGAACGCTTTGCTAAGGAAATGTTAAAAAGCAATTTATTTTATATTGTACGCCATCAATCCACGTTAAAATACATATTTATGTAGTCAAGCTTTTTAACTAAACCTCAGTACGACAAACCTTTTAATAATGTTTATATTTTAGGAGATTTTGATTATTTTATTAACTCATAGTGTGTGAACTGAGGGACCACAAACAAATATAAATTTTGCGAATTTGATTAATAGTTGTGCTTTCCTTTAACTTTTACAATCTTCCTTGCGTTTTTTACTAATGTTTGCAAAGAAAAATGCATTTATTTTTTGTACGAATGTACCGATTTATTAGTTATTATATGTGGTCCCTCAGGGACCAATAAAGGAAGACTTTTTAGTGTATAATCATTGCCAAATTACGTTTCGGTCATTACGAATGCGTTTAAATATGTTTTTACTAAATGTGTAACATTAAAATAAGCCAGCATATTAAACACTTGCCAAGAAGTGTAAGGTTTAGTGTGTGAACTGAGGGACCACACGTTTGGCTGTATAACTTTTTAGTGAATTCTTTACAAATTCCAGGATTTTTCTACAAAATTATTCTCTACTACTACTAAATTTTCACCAAACACCATCATACCAACCACCATTGAAATATAAGTGGTCCCTCAGTCCACACGCACACGCAATTTCGAAGATTTGTCTATCACTCTAATGATGCCTTTGTTCGAATGACAGAGACGAAGCCTCGAAATATCTATCTCGCGGCGACATATTATCGCACTAATCCTGTGCTAAGCCTACTCTATTACATTGTACACGTAACCAAAACTAACCTCGGCACGAACTGAACGGTGGCCCGCTTGGGCCGATACTCCGGGTGCACCATGAACACCATGTGCGGGAAGCCGGTGCCGAAGTAGGCGCCGTCGGTGTGGTGGTGGCGCGACGACTTGGGCGTGTACACGTCCATGCACTTCGGGCAGTACACCTTCACCATGGCTTCCCCAGGCACGTCGGACAGGCCTGCGAGCAATGGCAAAGTTACAGTTCTATACTTACGCAATACTCATCCTACGGAAATTAATTCACGGAAAATTCACCTTTCTTTCACGTTTGCCTCCGGTACGAGGCACTGTTTCACTAAGTGCCTACGAACAAATAAAACATGGAAGCCGAACGCCATACTAAATTGCCTTTAAAAAGCGTTCCTATATTTTAGTTGACAAGCGTCACCCCCTCTTCAATGCATCACGGTAATATATTTCAATATCAACCTATAAAAACTTAAACCACCATTTAAAAATAGGTGTGATTGGTCCGTCAAAGTTTTGATTGGATATATTCTATAAACATTTGTCAAAGATGTTGCGCCGAAATATGCGCGGTGTTAAGAAAAGCGATATGTCCTGCCCATCTTGGCACAATTGAACAATTGTGTTTGGTTTGGGGGCATTTTTGAGCTGGCATTAGACGTCCATGTTATATATGGTCGCAGCTAAGTGCTAATACTATTAGGGCTCTCGGTCGTGTCCGGGTTTCGTGTACCCGTTTCCGTGTACCCGTTTCTTTGCTACCGGGAAACGGGTTTCTTACCCGTTGGAAACGTTTAATTAGGAACCGTGTAATTATATAATAATTCAGTATATAATAATTCAGTATCGTGCTTCCAAAATAACTGCGTAATATCATATCCTACAACTTTCAGTCATGTTTTTCTTAATAGCCATCATTTAACTGTTGTAAAAGAGCGCTTAATTAATTTAAAATATATTCAAAGACTGTTTTCATACATTCTACAGTTTCTACATAGTAAAAATTTGACTATAGGCCTACTGAACCCTGGGTCCCTGGGGACACGTCACGAGGAATTTCTTGTTGCTCTTGAACGTCATTCGGTCGACATAATGGCTATAAATGAGACTTGGTTACGGACAGGGGAAGAAGCGCGCGCGCCGGCCCCGGCGGGGTACCGGCTGCGCCACGTGCCGCGCCCCGCCGACGTGCGCTCGCGCGGCGGCGGCGTCGGGTTCTACATCAGGCGCGGCATCTATGCGAGACAGCTTGAACCTCCCCATACACCTTCAGTAGAGCAAATGTGGCTGAGTGTAACACTTAACGGACTTAAATTTGCCATCGGTACCGCATACCGACCGCCTTGGCTCAATGTGGATACATTTATCGATGCTTTAACCGAGACTATTGGCTCATTATCTGCATTTGATAATTGTATTCTCATGGGCGATTTTAATATTAACTTACTCTCCGCTAATGAACCAAATACTAAAAAACTTTCAGGGTTTCTACATTACATGAACTTAGAGCAATATGTTACGCAATCCACCCATTTTACTGAGCACTCGGAATCGCTTATAGACCTTATCTGTAGTAACAGTAAACTTTCTCAAGTCTTTGTAGATTACATCCCTGAACTCAGCAATCATGCGTTTATCTCATGCAACGTTAGTGTCAGGAAACCAAAGCCATGTCCTTTGCTATTTTCTTATAGGCCTCTAAAAAATATTCCGTTTGAAGAATTTAATGAACATGTTGAATCAATTGTTTGGGATAGACTTATAGCCGGTAACATTAATGAGTCATTAGCATCTTTTAACACATATATCATCCATATCTTTGATATGTATGCTCCAATGAAAAAACTCCGTATAAAAAATCAAAGCTACCCTTGGGTGACTCCAACTGTTAAGGAAATGATGCGTCTCAGGGATGAAGCACACGCTAAGAGCCGCAGTACTGGATTGGACACCGACAAAACTTATTATAAGTCATTAAAAAGCATTGTCAACCAAGCCATGTTCACAGAAAAACAGGTCTACTTCAACGAAAAGATTAACGCAGCTCCCAATGACTCACGTAAGCTATGGAAAAGTATAAAAAATTGTATTGTTGATTTTAATAGTAAAGATTCCACTCTGCCTTGTCATCTTGATGACCCTAACTTAATTAATAAACATTTTCTTAATATTCCTAACACTAATATCACAATATCAGATCTTACATACTTTGAATATAATCGATTTAGCTCTGCAAAATTTAGCCTGAAAACAGTGGATGAGAATGTAGTCTCAAAAATTATCCTCAAAATGACTTCTAACGCTCTAGGGGCAGATGGGATCACGCGAGATATGCTTCTTTTGACGCTCCCTCGAACACTGGGGCTAATTACGGCTTTAATCAACCAGTCTATTCTTTCAGGAGTTTTCCCTGACGCATGGAAAACGGCTTTAATTAAACCTATCCCTAAAATAAGCAATCCTACAGACATGAAACATCTCAGACCCATCAGTATTTTGCCATATTTATCCAAAATAATTGAAAAGATTGTATGCCAGCAAATGACTGAATACCTTGAAACCAACTGCATCTTGTCGTCAAAGCAATCTGGTTTCAGATCTGGACATAGCACTGCGACCGCTCTGCTAGATGTTGTAGACGATATTCTGACGGAAAGCGATGCCGGTTATGGTACAATTATGGTACTACTTGATTTCTCCCGCGCCTTTGATACGATTAACCATAATTTGCTTATTTCCAAACTCGCATACTACGGTTTTGATACAATTGCCCAAAAATGGTTTTCCAGCTACCTTAACGATCGACAGCAAATAGTTAAATTAAACAATGAAAATGGCAACACGCGTGTTTCTGAAGCTTCTCTAGTCTCTCGTGGCGTACCACAGGGATCAATACTGGGTCCCATTTTGTACATTTTATATAGCACAGATATTGTTAATTCGATTAAGAATTGTCGTTATCATATATATGCCGATGACCTGCAAGTATATCTGCCATTTAAACCTTATGATATTCCCTGCACAATAAGTAAAATAAATGAAGACTTATCTCGAATAGTTCAATGGTGCAACAGAAATTGTTTATTTTTAAACTCTTCCAAGTCCAAATTCTTAATATTAGGTTCCGAAAAGCAAAGACGACACATAAACAGCTACAATCCTGTTATAAAAGTAGGTTCTGACTGCATAGAACAAGTTGAAGAAGCTCGAAACCTGGGCGTTCTTATGGATGGCAAACTAAGATTTCAAAACCATATCTTAGAAATCTCCAGAATCTGCTTTTATCGTCTTAAGATTTTGTACCGTGTTCGGAAATATCTAAGTACTGACACTAGAATTTATCTTTGTGAATCTCTGATCCTCTCTAAACTCAATTATGCTGATACAGTTATAGGTGGTTGTCTACTGTTCCAAACCAAAAAATTACTACAGCGAGTGCAAAATGCTTGTGCTCGATTTTGTTTTCAAATTCCGCCCAGAACCCATGTGTCTCCCTTCATTAATAACAATAAGTTGCTGAACATGGAGTCTAGGCGTTCAATACATTTTGCTACTTTGCTTTTTGGTATTATAAAAAATGCAACACCCCAGTACCTACACGAAAAGTTGCAATTTTCTCAACGTCAAGTCAGAGGTGCTACTCGCCTCAATTGTCCGCGGCACGAAACATCTGCATTTCGTGGCAGTTTTAAGTATTCCGCCACAAAATGCTGGAATAATATACCGCCTCCTATAAGAAACTCATTATCTGTTCCCTCTTTTAAAAACAAATACAAAAAATATATTCTAAATTTACAAATCTTGTCAGTCAGTAATTAATTTTGAAATTTTCTGTGTGCCTATGTTATTATTATAAATATGTTTTGTATTGCCTATTCCTGATGTACCTAGTAACCATTAGTAACTTAAATAGATAAATAACAAGTTCCAAAATGTTATCGTAACTCAAGTGTTAGCTAACGACGTTGTTAATATTTGCTCATTTTATAAATTTTATATTTATGTTATGTTTTAGTACCTAAGTAGTTAAGATACAATTTATATTGTACAGCGTGCCAGTGGCGCTCGCTCGGAAGGGCTTCCACGGAAGACCAGCGTCAAGGAATCATAGAGATGACTTGACACAAGCTGAGTGGAAGCCTTTTCAGGAATGATTTTTTGTTATTTTATTAGTTAAGTAAAGTCCTGTTTTATACTAAGTTCCTGAATAAAAAGCATTCTATTCTATTCTATTCTAATTAAGACACGGATACCCGAGTACCTGTGTCTGATCCGCCCTCAATGTGTAGTGGCAGTGGCAATCTAAAATATAGGTACGATTTTATATTTGAACAAAGTATTAAACCGCATTTAGCCTGCGACAAAGAAAATTTCTAGCTGCGTAATTCGTAAAAAACTGCGAATTTTTCGGTAGGTATTTTTTTGTTTCAGACTTTTTACTAATAAAAACATAGGTTTTTCGAATATTCAATTGTAATGGATCCGCAAGACTCAAGCTTGGAAAAGTTTCTAAGTAGATCCGCGGACCCGCGCTTGGAAACGTTTCTAAGTTGGAAACGTTTCTTGGCGTTTCGTGTCGTTCGGGTTCTTAGTACCGCCGGTGCTAAGGATTCGTGTACACGTGTCTGCGGGTAACACGGATACCGGTAGCCCTAAATACTATGCCGATGCCGATTGAAATTATGTGATAGAAACCCGATGCCAGAGACAAGCATGTGTGACTGAAAAGACTGTACTCCAATACCGCCGACACTATAGTCAAAAACGTTCGTATTTCTATGTAAAAAAAATTGTACATGACTTCGAAACACAAAAATTGTGGCGTTAAATTTTGTTTTCATTCTGTCTTTAACTTTTTTTTTGCAATCGACATATTTATGTATAAAATATACACAAGCTAGACAAAATCGCGTATCAAAAACCATACTTAAGTTTTGTTGACAAGTATAAAAATAGTTTATCTCAGTAATTACTCTCTTGACCTGTGATTACTCGATTAATACACATGAATATTTCAATTAATACGTGAGGTCATGATGTGAAATTAATGAAAACGATGAGACTTCAAATTTAAGTCCAATAAGTAAATTAAGGACCGCTTGCACAAGCTAGGGTTAGTCAGCTATCACGAGGCTAACTGGTTAACCCTCTTATTCATAAACGTCAGCTAACTTAACAAGCCGCTAATAATTGTTTGTCCCTTTTGCTCTTAAGGACACATTGTTAAGACCCAAAGGGACAAACAATTATTAGCGGCTTGTTAAGTTAGCAGACGTTTATGAGTAAGGGGGTAAGTCATTACATTTTTGTGCGAGGACCTAATGAATGACCTAAGACGCTATCCGAATCTGGCAAATGAACCTTAGTGCTTTGTAATAGAACAAAATAACAATGAAAGTCTTCATACGTAAATATGTCCTGTAGAACAGGACTATCTAAAGTTATCCTGCCCAAACGATATTTTTGGAGACGGCTACGTCCTGCTAATGTCATATCTAATTATCAAACATGTTTAACAGTATTCAAAAAGTAACTATCACATGAACTACGAACGAATATTGCAAAGTAGGCTAATAAATAAGAAAAACAGACGTATGTCCGTTACAATTTAACAAAATAGTGTAAAACTATAAATTATGCCAAATATTTTTAAAGACAGCACGTACAGTTGTACACAAAGGATCTATTGTCATTCTCAAGGTATTGTTGAAGTTTCTTTCACATTTAATCTTCAGAAAAAGTTGAAATGACGTAGACAATTGGCTGAGCCGATGTAGAAAAGACGCACGTTCCTTCCAATGTTGACATAAAACCTTCAACATAAGTTCTGAACTGTTTCGATTTCATCACGTTTCTCAGAAACACTAGAGTTTAGACATAGTTCAGCGAAAGCTGAAACCCTATAAATGAGTACTAAAAATGACATTAATTTTTTTTTTGCTGAACGGTTTTCTTAAGTTTTATTGCGAAATTATAAATATCGTCGCTACACTTACTCAACTTCCGATCTAAGTATAACAATAAATTCATGGAAATGTTCCTTTCAATCTGAATACGGGTGTTTTCTCCAGCAACTAAGTGTTGCAGATACGAGGTTTGATTAAGGGCGGAGCGGAGCTGTGGGAGCTCGGCCAATGAGACCGCATCACAGTGTTTCGAATTTTGAATTTGAAGAATGTAATTGGTCAATTTTGCACAGCTCCGCTCCGCTCCGCGTCAGTGGAGCCGCCCTCTAAGTATTGCGGCGGAATGTAACTGAAACCAGTACTAGACTAATCAAAAAATCTGTTTAACCATGGAAAACATTAATTAATAATTGATAATATCATCCAAGCAGGTTAGCCGTAATAATAATTTCGAATGTTAATGTAGACAGGAGAAAAAATCATGTTAAGTATCTGGCCATGACTGTACATCTTGGATAGTGGAGAAAAATATAAAATAAACACGTTAGTACTCTAAGCTTGTGTAGGTGCATGCCAGGGTAACTGTGGGGTCACCGGAGCGGGGGGTAGCACCTTCGGTGAAAAGCAAGGTGTGCCCAAACTCTATACTAGTATTAGAAGGGTCCATGGAAAAAACATGTCCAGTGCTTAAAAAAATCAGGGCGAATTCACACCTTATTCTGTTAAAAGTAAGGTGGTTTTTCCTTCTGTAATTGGAATTGACTAGAAATGTTCTTTCCGTGGACTACCTTGAATGCTAGAAGTAATGAAGTCCACTGCTGCTGTAGAAATGTGAGAATTGTGCTTTAATGACTTTTCCATTTATTAAATTAGTATCAAAAGATTGATGTATAGACTTACCGAGTGGCAGCATGGGGTGCGTCTCGCAGTACACTCTAGGACAGTGTCCGAAGTCCCCAGCTTGGAATTTTTCTAACATCTGACCAATACCTCTGTTGACAACATAATAGGTTTAATCAACCTGTCATGAAAGTTTTGACATGTAACTTTCAATTACGGATTTTAACGATTTTCACTCAATTTTTGTTTGTCAAGACATGTGTTGATTACCTTTATTTCTTAAGACTAAGTACTATTATAAATTTATACATATTTAAAGTGCATAGCACATGCCTCTCAAAGCCAAAACTTTAAAATGTAGAATATCAATAATTGTATGAAATACAAACATATAGCATATTGAAAATAAATAAGGTAATATCAGAATTATTACTAATGTTTATGAACATATATACTAATTTCACAGGTTATGACCTGATCAGACAGGGCACTACAAATACTCTCAAATATGAGATTAATACATAAAAACCACAAGATCACATTTCATGGAATACAAACTACTTAACTATAATTCATGGGGTTGGTATACTTGGTAATCCTCCTAACCTCCCCTAATGCACCTTTACACATAGTTAACCCTCCGCATATGAGGTGAAAAGAAAAATGTTTATATGATGTTTCCATACATTTGGGGTCTGGTATACCCCACCTGGTATGCCGAAGGTTAATAGGAGAGGCCTACGTCCAGCTGTGGACTGATATAGGCTGATGACGTATACTTGGCAGCACTCACCTGTTGGTCAATATGTAGCGAGCATGTATCAATCCATACAGAATCTCGGAGGCCTGCTCCACAAGATCCGATTGGTTGGGATTATCGTCCAAGTCATCGTCTACAACAATAACCATTAATATTACTGATAAATGTATAATGTATGTCACTTGATAATAAACAATAGGCTAGTCTGATGTGTAATAATGAAACACAATGATTAGGCATTATTACCACTATATAGCAAACTATAAAATATACAAATGACAACAATATATATTGTGTTCAGTGTAGCTAAATGCTTAAATGGCTTAGTGCTTTCGCCTATGCACAAGGATGACAAATTTTAAAAAAAGTGTGGCTAAGAGAGTACCTTAAAATACACGTTTTTTTATTTCACAACGACTATGAAATACGTTTTACGCATTTAAAATGGGCATGAACTTAATAGTAATAAACAACTATTACCTGGCTCAAGGTCCAAAATCATATCCAGAGCTTGTCTATAATGCGGCACTTGTTCGTTTAGCCCTGTCAGGTTGAATTTGTCGTTAATGTAATCCTCGTCCACCTAAAATAGAACGTAACAATCAATATGGGCAATATTCGTGAATAGATGGACTACATTTTTAGTTTTAAATTCACTCACCTCACAAAAGAATTCATTCCCCCGCAGCCCGCAGAACCATGAAATCCATGATACCTCCTCCGAGCTACTCATTTTCCTGGAACACACAAATATTCACAAACTTGGTTGTCACAGCTTCTTGCATACAAAACCAACGCCTGACTGGCCACACTTCATCAAATACGCATTCCTAAGATTGCAACGGTGACTTCAACTATTTAACGCTAATTTCAATTTCAACTCATAACTCAGTGCTTCGAGCAGGACTTACTTGATCGTATTTGGCGGTTTATAACGTGTTAAACAGGGAATTAAAGCCGAGAAACCTCACCTTTTGGTACCTTGATTAGCCACGCTTGACGATCTCCTCAGAGGGAGACAATTTCATTCATTCACTATTTCGTGTAGTGATGCGGATATCCAGCTTTGTCTATGGATGTGCACAGATACAGTAGAATAATTATTTTGACCTCCAGCGTCGTCGTTCGTAACTTTATCAAAAACAAAATATTTAACTTCCTACACTATTATATAATTAACACGACTGACCGAGACACCGTCCTAAATAATAATGAATTAAATCAATTGATGGAATATGGACTGCAACATTACGATACATATAAAGTTCTCGTTCTTGCCGATATCTCTGTCCCTGTCACTCTGAATGACCACTTTTGTCTAAAATGGCGGAGAGTTACGAAATGAATGTTGTGTACTTTCTTGTCATCGAATGAAATGACTGAGTGAAATGAGTGAATGTGAAAAGAATATTAGCAAAAATGTGCGAAATTTAAATAAAACAAAAGTAAGAATTATCTTTTGTTTTACATCAATAATTTCGTAAAAAGTCATGTATGACGTAATTTATTTACTTGTGGTGAGTCAATTTACAATCGGAATAAAAGCAGAGTATTTTCGGATAGTAAAGGCACGTGAGATTAAAAATACTCTTTTTTTAGAAGAAACCGGCCAAGAGCATGACGTGACATGCTCAGCGTAGGATTCCGTAGTTCTTGAAAAACTGTTCAACCTATTATGCATCTAGGTATTATGTTCAAAATTATTTTCCTAGAATGTTTTTATGCAGTCCTACTTTTGAGATTTTTTTCAATCTTTTAAAGTTATGTCTCAAAAGTTAGACCCCTCCTCTAACTTTTGAAACATTTTTTTTTGCTTTCGGAGACATTATAAAAAAATAGTTTAAGATTATTTTTTAAATACCTATTTAACAATACTTAAATCACAAGTTATGTTTGGGCCGCCGAGAATATTTTTTTTTCTACTTTTTATTTTACCTTTTTGTCGGTAGTGATTTACTTACATATTGGTATTAAGTTTCAGCCTTTTGGTGCCAACGACAGACGTGACTACGGAACCCTTAAAACTAACTTTTTTGTTGGGAAATCATTGGGACATGAAATAAGTATGCAATATTCGTATCTTGGCATGTGAAGCTCATATTAGCCCTATTCACGGGACATCTAATAAAGTTACTACTTTTACATAGGCGAAATATTTGCACACTTATTTATACATGATGCACTATGTCGTTAACAAGGGATCGACCCACGATACCTGTCGATAGTGTCGGTGTCGATCCTTTTCGCAGTTGACACTGAATCGTCCAGTTTTTAAGGTTGACCTGGTTGACAAAGCGCATGTGACATGTCGGGATTTAGATCATAATCATCATCATATCAGCCGAAAGACGTCCACTGCTGAACATAGGCCTCCCCCAAAGATTGCCACAATGACCGGTCCTGCGCCACCAGCATCCTGCGGACTCCTGCGACCTTCACCAGGTCATCAGTCCACCTTGTGGGGGGCCTACCCACGCTACGCCTTCCGGTAAGTGGCCGCCGTGGCTCCCAATATTCCGCAGGGATTTAGATACTTGGCTTCAATAGGCTACGGCAGCGGCCTTGTATGTTTACCTATAAAAAATCTGCCCGATGCTGATGCACAGACTTTATTGTTTTTTTTTTAAGTACTTATCCCTGATAAAAGGCTTGCCTCCCAAACTGCGCGTTTCTACTAACTGACTAAGTCTAGTCACAACGAATCGTGCGGTAGGTACCTCGTATTTACGCCTACTGCGAATATAGATATTTCCTTATATCTACCTCCGTTATTCCAATAACGCCTCAATTGGAGTGACAGAGATAGATGTTCGAAATTTAAGACTTTCACGTTAGGTCCCCGCCCTCGTTTGATGAAGTGTAAAGGTGCGTTTAAACTAAAAGAGCATTCGCTGTTCTAGCGCCCGTTCTACGAAATCAACCAATCACGTTTTGTGTACCGATCGAATTTCGTAGAGTGGGACATTAGAACAGCGAATGGCAGAGTCGGGCCGCGCCGGAGCGCAGTTTCAATATGCCAATATGTATCTAGTTATAGCAGAAGCGGTGGAGGAACGCCCGGCTTAGCTTAACACGTACATTTGCAATCTTACACATCACATAATAGCCAGAATGAAAGTGCTAGTCGTGCCAGACTCACAGTCTGTCAGCAGGAATCTTAACTTGTACAGAAATAAGTTTAAAACTCTTAAACTTCATGTAAGTTAGGCAAGCAAGATGTCACACGAACATCTCGAAATAATACGATAACAATTAGTAATAGTTCATACCATTGAGGTATTAAGACTATTAAGTAATGGATCTGTCTATTAAGTAATGTATTTGAGTAATTAATGATTTATATTATATTGCTGTTAATTATTGAAGATAGTGATTTCTACATGACATGATAGCGTCGCGTGCCTGCTATATGGCCACATCTCAAAATATAATTGTGTGGTGACTATTATTTTCCTACTACACGGTCACTTCTTCCATAAAATTCGATTATGAAATGTGGCCGTATCGCAGGCACGCGACGATATAGGGTTCCAAAAGGGATGTCTTGCAAATAGGACGTCGCTTTACTGTGGAGCATTGAGCTGATGGGTCACAAGACGCATGAGCTCAAAAATGTATTCGAGAAAACGAAAACAAAGATGTACTTAATTGAAAATTTATTTATTGATTGCAAAATAAATACAGGCAAGTTCCAACTGGATAAATGTTTTTAATTATTCCGAAACAAATGCACAATTAAGCTTAAGCTAACACTAAAGTAGAGTGCACCTCGACTGCGTCACGTAGGACACCTGAACAAACGCCTGTTTGCGTCAGAACGGCTCGTACTACGCGGCCGCTCCCTTGGTCTCTTGTTGTTCGAATTTAGGGTATTTACCCTCAACATCGGCCCAGGAGATCTTGCTGTTGGACAGGTCCCGGACGACGCTCGGGACGTCGGCTAGAGGGAGCCGGACCTGCGACATGCTGTCCCGTTCTCTCAAGGTCACCGTGTGAGGCTCCTTCGTCGTGTCGAAGTCCACGGTGATGGCGTAGGGAACGCCCAGCTCGTCTGTGCGGGCGTAGCGACGGCCGATCGAGCCGGATGAGTCGTCGACCTTGTGGGAGACATCTGCCGACGTCAGCTCCTGCGAGAGATCGCGGACAAAAGGCTGGAACTCCGCGTTGCCGCTCAGAGGCAATACTGCACACTTCATTGGAGCGACGGTCGGTGGCAGCGAGAAGTACGTCCTCTGCTCGTCACCCTCACGCATCTTGAAGTTATGCTCCAACAAGCAATATAAGATCCGCCCTACCCCAAACGAGGGCTCAATCACGCTAGGTATGATCTCTTCTACGTGAATCGTCTTTTCCGATTTCTTTACGCTAACGAGATCCGCCGTAAGCTTAAATTCACCATTGGGCGTAATGAGATTGTATGCTCCCTCTGCATCAAGTTCCTTCTGTAATTGCTCTAAGGCCGAATTGTCCATAGCTGCAAGACTGTCATTAATCACTTTAGCATCTTTCTTGAAAGCCTTGCCAATAGCAGCTTTATTGGCCACAGCTTCTACAACAACTATTTGTTTAGGAGCGGGCAATTTCTTTTCTGCGGCTAGTCTGACACCAGTAGCTTTAGTGTGTTGTGTCAAGTCATAGGCAGATCTATCGGCACAGCCTACACATTCAATCCAGCCATAACTAGATAGACATTCAGCATCCCAGCAGTCGCAGGCATAGTGAGCCATCTCATTGCCCATGTGCTGCCTAAACCTAAGCTTGTTGGCATCAATACCTACTGCTAACAGGTACAAGTGAATTCTGGCCATGAAGTAACCGAGAGTCTCATTATTCACTGTGCCTCTAGCCACAGCTTCTCCAATAGTGACTACCTCTGCTGGCCGGCCTTGCTCCTGGTTATCAGCAGAATACAACAGCATCTTTGTGTTTTTGATTGCCTCAAACTTGGGATGGTCTTTTGAGTCACAGAAGTGCTCAATCTCACACATAGTGAACTCCCTCACTCTGAGCAACCCAGAACGAGGAGAAATTTCATTTCTGAACGAGTTGCCAATCTGTGCTGCAGCAAATGGTAGTCTGCCCTGATTGAATTCCAGGAGGCGCTTGAAGTTAACGAAGATGCCTTGGGCTGTTTCTGGTCTGAGGAATCCTTTAATTAGACCTGAAGGACCAATTTGAGTATTAAACATGAGATTGAACTCAATTGGTGGTGTCAGCTCATTTCCACTGATTGGAGACTTCATTTCAAACCGCTTCATGAGCGCAGCCATCTCATCGGCAGTCATACCATCAAGCTTTACAAGAATGTCTTCTATTTCAGCTTTGAGATCAGCTTTAGTGTTTTTCTCGCTCTTGATTTTCTCCAGGTGCGCCTTAATCAAGTGGTCTAAGCGGAAACATTCTCCAGACTTCACATCTTTAGTCATGAGGTCAGCAAATCTCTCCACATGGCCAGACGCTTTCAGCACAGGCTCCGGGGTAAGAATAGAGCAGTCCACCTCCAACATTTGCTCATGAAGAATGAAGTATTTCCTCCAAAGCTGGATCATGTTGCTTTTCAGCGCGCAACCCATTGGCCCGAAGTCGAATTGACCAGTAATACCTCCGTAAATAGCGAAAGATTGGTCATAAAAGAATCTTCTCTTGATGAGATCCTCCATCTTAGCGCGATCGAAGGACTCTTCAGATGGCGCCAGCGCTAATTCTTTGTCTTCCAGAATTTTCTTCCTCGCTTTCAGCTCCGCGACAGCTTTCTTAATGTCGATTTCAGGAGCCTTTTCTTCTTTCAGTTTACGGACTAAATCCCCTTGTTCCTTCACGCTCGCGCGGAGCGGCGCCAGGATTTCTTCGATCTTGGGGTCAGCCATGATTATTTCACGAAGAGGATTAGGTATTTTGATCTTCCTGTGAACCTTATTGCTGCCCCAGTGCTGCAGCTGGTGCGACAGGCGACGTGGTGTTACGACAACTGGTAAATGTTTACTAAGTACACTACACTTATGAAATAGGGAGAGAAGGTTTCTCATTTAAATGACGTGTGTGCGTTTACATATTATTCAATATGTTCACCGGTAATTAAGTTTTTGTTCGCGTGGTGGCTGACGGTGAAAGAACGTGAGTGATGAAATCCATAAGCCACGTTCACAATAGTAGTTTCGCAACTGCTGTCAAATTTAAGGTGCATTCAATTGAACTTTGTAAATTGTAAATACGAAATCTTTTAAATTTACGAAACGTATCAATCTAATTTTATCTTGAATTCATGTTTTGTATTCTTTATTCTGAAAACAAAATAATATTATATTGACTAAAATAAATCATTACGTTTTAGTTGGCAAAACTTAGTTGCATCCAAACAAGCTTTACGACGCGGCAACAAGCCATGAAATCAATTTTGTGCATCCGTTGTATGGCAACATTTGTTTAACCATCTCTTTCACTCTCTAAATCACAGCGTACACAATTGTGAGATGAAGCGTGATAGGAATAGTTTTAATTATTTGTTTTCTTTTCGGGTACATATCTCAGATTTGACAGCACAAAGAAGTCGGCCATTTTATTGCTTGAGAAGCTGTGGCTTTTCTCCCGTTGGGAGACTGTTGTATTTTTTATCTAATTATTTTTATTAGGCAATCGTTTTAACTGCGTACAAATTGGTATACGTATCTAGTGATTAAGGATAGAGTTTATTTACGTGGAGAGATGGACGACCCGAATAGAATGATGGCGCATAGCGGCGGGCTGATGGGTCCGCAAGGGTACGGGCTGGCCGGGGGCGAGGGCGCCCCTGCAGCAGGGGACGGCGAGGCGCGCAAGCAGGACATCGGGGAGATCCTGCAGCAGATTATGAACATCACCGACCAGAGCTTAGACGAGGCGCAGGCTCGTAAGCACACGCTCAACTGCCACAGGATGAAGCCAGCACTATTCTCAGTGCTGTGCGAGATCAAAGAAAAGACAGGTCAGTTTGATTCGTGGTTGACTCTTTTATTGATCACATACAAATTCAACTATTGTTATAATTTTACTGTCTACCCTTCACTCGATAAAAGCTCACGAATTGTTAATACCAGTAGCGGTAGTTACTTCTAGGGAGTTCAATGGCCATCGCGAAGCTGTCTTAAGTATTTATTCGTCATGTGTTACATAGAGTCATGTTATAAACACATTCTGGTTTTCAGCTCAAATAGATTTAATTGCATGTCCATTTGTAATAATACTTGTAGTGTTGAGCATCCAAATTATTCTTAATTATTAATTATACTGTGTTTTATTGTATACTATCACATTATCATTTTAATCATTATAAGTAATGAAAGTCAATGAACCATTGAAATTTATTTAACTGCTAGCGTATATCAATTTTGTAATCCCACAATCCCTAAAAAAATTACCTACCTTTAGTAAGAATTCCACTTAATTTGTGTGTAATACCTAGTTTATTAGGTAGGATATCTACAGGATTTTTGCTCCATCTAATTATGAAGTTTACCTTTAAGAGTCTAAGGGCAAAATGAGTAAAAAATGGAATTATCATTCATGACTGATCAGTGTAGCTATACAAACACCCATAATATTGTATATGACAATTGTCTCAATGATATCTTATGTCTGTCTTACCTTTACTATGCTGATGAACCATTATAATTATGTTTACCATCACCAGTCTCCTCACAGTTACTCAAAAAGCTTCTTTAAAAAGATAAGTTTGCATTTGGACAATTCAATTGGTTTTTTTTCTTAATAATTGATATACTTTGCACAAATAAGTGTACCTTTTTTTAGTAGTTGGACTTGTTTTGTTGCATTGTTGAAGTAGTTGAATAATTATGTTATTGTACAGAATTTACTAAACTGAATACAAGATTATATGTCTTCATTTATCAAATTTAAGTGCAGTAAGTTGCCTCACAAATGTACTATTCCTGACTGAGCTTGGATGAGTGTTTAACAAACAGACCTGAATGGAAGACTTTAACCCTTTATAGGGCACTGGTCTCAAAAACAACCACCCATAGCACTATCTTTTTGTATTTTTTTCTTGTCCAGAATTTTTCATACTAAAAGAAAAGGGTTAAAAGAGGCCTATGTCAAGGGTCAAATTAGTTTCCAATGGAATTGATAAATACTTATAAATGGAAAAAATAAACTATAAAAGCCTATTTTCATTTTATTTATAATGTAGGTATGAGTACAGGACACAGGAAGTGTCAACTTTTAGGAGTTTCATCTGCCCTCTGGTTAGCAAGCTAGCTTTTCTTACAAATGTATTCTAACTTCCATCACTATGCATTTTAGCACGCGGCAATTTAGCTGTAGTTGAAGTTCATGCACTTTTCCGAAATAAACAATGGTTTCTTCTACTTGTTCAGTGCTGTCGCTCCGCAACACACAAGAGGAGGAGCCCCCGGATCCTCAGCTCATGCGCCTGGACAACATGCTCATCGCCGAAGGCGTCGCGGGCCCAGAGAAGGGCGGCGGGGCAGGGGCCGCCGCGTCAGCCTCGGCCGCTGCTGGGGAATGGGGTATGTAGAAACTTACCTTTATTCATAAACTTCTCCTATCTTAGCAAGTATTTTTCGTCCATTTCGGCCTTGTTTAGAAGACCGAAAGGGTAAAACAATACTTATTGGCTTGCTAAGTTAGGAGATGTCTATGAATAATGTTATAATTCATGTTGAACCTCTAGCCGCTAGACCTAATCGATAGATTATTTTAAATGGAATGGGATTGTATTAGAATTGTGGATAATTATTTTTAGGATTGAATACTGGAACTCTTATTGAGTCTTAAGTAAAATTAAGTTTTAAAGACTCAACAATCAGTGATTAGTTATGCTAGTAACAATGAATTTTTTATGAGTGTGAATGTAAGAAACTGTCTTTGCAGATTTTAAATACTGGAGCCTAGAGTTTTTAGAGCTTGACTATTCAAATATAATAATTTTAAATAATTATCACAACACTTGATTACACTTATTTGTATTGTTTGATGTTGGAACAAGTTTCCTGGTCCTGTATGGTGGGCGGCTAGAAGTTATCACGCTTTTGCCACACAGCAACTGACATATCTGCTTGGTGTTAATCAATGTCAGCCAGTACCTTCTGTGTTACATTGCTGCAGAGGTGTATAGATGCATAATATAAATGTTTTTAGTCAGTGCAATAGCTGCAGTGTGGTGAAGGCTTTGTTTATTAAATATGTAATGCAAAGACAGGCAGGTTTTGCATATGTTAACAAATCTCTTTTTTCTTTTACTAAATTGTTAGGGCACAATGCTTTGATAGTTTCCATAAATAGATTAGTTTTTTAAATGCTTAGTAATATTATATACTGTTGTTATTTATGTTGATTGGATATTGCATATAAAATATTTATTTTTATAGTTGCTATATTTGATTCTTACTTTATTAATACTTAAACACTTTTCTTTTTGGTCTCAATGCTTACCAATTGGCCCAAAAAGGAGGTCAGTATTAACTATAGAAACAGTTATTAATCATGGTTATTATTAGTCAAAATGTTGGAATTTAGTGTTGTGTAATATTTTGTTTTATCTTAAGTTTTGGATTACTCTTAAAAGTTGTTTATATGATAAGTTGATGCTATGGAAACTACATGTATATGTTGAGGATTTTCAACATTAATATGAAATTAAGAGTTTAAGTTAACAGACATTTAAAATGGTTACATTAATTTAACCAATATGTTATATTGGTTGGAGTCTTGCATATATTTCATAATACATAACACAACCATTCAAGTAGAAATTCATCACAGAATAATTGATACACAACATGTTGGTACTCTTACCCTGTTCGATTATACATAGCCCATTCCTTAACAAGTATTCTCTACTAGTTTTAATTTGTATTACATTTACAATGTAGCTACAAGTGTCACAGATAAAGTTCAGACCATTATAACCCTGTTGAGCACAGCAATTTTTATGAGGTATACTTGTAATTAAATAAAATAATGTTATTTATATAGTATTCCTGCTAGGTCGTTGTCTCTCTCATCGCATGTCTGAGATGTCAGTATACTCTCGTTACTTGCGCCACGCTTTGTTAAACTTTTATTGGATTAAAGACATAAAATCCGCTTTTATTTGATTACTAGGGTACTAAACTTACAATACTTATAGCTATTGATAAAGTAAGAAACAAACAATCTGTACTTGTATACTAATTGATTTTTAAATACGTACGTGAGGGTCTGAGGGTGTATATTACCTTAATCTATACACATTTAAATCTCTTGTCAATTTAGATAAAATGATGTGAGGAGTTAGGTCGTGGCTGTGGCCCAGGCAAGACCCTTTTTTTAAAGAAAGTAATAAGGGCTGAACGATAATTATGATGTTTGTTCGACGAATGTACTTTAATGTTGATCTAGTACTATTCCATACTAATAAAATAAATAAATATCACGCGAGGATTTTACACAAATCGACGTAATCTCTCGGTAAGCTCAATTAAGGCCTGTGATGTTGGTACCAAGCGACGATATATATAATACATACATACATATAAGCGTAGATACTTAAATACATACTATACATAGACAGCCACGACCAAGGACCAAATACCTGTTAAAATAAATTCACAAATAATGGCCTCGCCGGCATTTGAACCCAGAACCTCCTGCTTCGTACTGGATCACTGCCAACCGGACGCTGACAAAGCATGATAATATGAAAAAGTGCAAGTCTATCGGTATAATCGACAGTAACTGCCGTACCTTCCCTATGAAACCACGGTTTATAGTCGACAGTAACTGCCATACCTTCCCTATGAAACCACGGTTTATAGTCGACAGTAACTACCGTACCTTCCCTCTGAAACCACGGTTAAAATTTTGACAGCCAGTGACTGCTATAACTACACGACAACGGAAAGTTGTGCCATGGCCGCTAACGACGTCTCCAGCCGCCGGCTTCGCTAATGTAGAATTGAATTATGTAAAAGTAAATTTCGTAGATGCGATCGTGTGTCGTACGAACACTTGAATTTTCTTCAAGCCTCGACTTTCAACAAGTTAAAGATTGACAGGAGCAATTGATGATGGTGATGAAGACCAAATAAATTATCATTCTTATAAGTCTCCATTAGACATATAGGAGCTGCCAGGGTGCTCACAGATATCTGACCAGCGTTAGAGTGCATGTCCAGATATACACGGCTGTTCTGTGTTCCAATAATCGCAAATAAAACTTCATTTTTCGATGATCCAAGTTAACAATGAAACATTCCTAATCCTTTGTCTTGGCGAATTGTTTTTGTGCGATATTAGCTCTGGCGAATTATTCATATTTGGTTGCCTAGCGAATTCCACTCTACCTGATAAATATGTGGCTACGCCCTTTTGTTCCCAAAATACTCTGTTCAACAATCTCTACTGTGTGTTGGTAGACCACTACTAAAACTTGCAGCACGTCAGTTAGGGTGCTGCTCCACTGACGCGGAGCTGTAGGAGCTCGGCCAATGAGACCGCATCACAGTGTTTCGAATATTGAATTTGAAGAATGTAATTGGTCAATTTTGCACAGCTCTGCTCCGCTCCGCGTCAGTGGAGCCGAACCCTTATTCCGTGAAGATGACATTTGAAACAGTGCCGAAATATCAAATCTCACTGGCCGTCGACTTATTTTATGCACTTATATTCGGTCTATAACACCACCCATCTATTGCAGACAACGCGATCGAGCACTCTGACTACCGCGCGAAGCTCGCCCAGATCCGGCAGATTTACCACCAGGAGCTGGACAAGTACGAGAACGCCTGCAACGAGTTCACCACCCACGTCATGAACCTGCTGCGTGAGCAGAGCCGCACCAGGCCCATCACACCTAAGGTCAGTTGGTCCTGCGTAGACCTACTTACTTTGTGCCAACGTGAGCTCGCACTTTTCTACCGGATATACAGGGTGAAATCAAATTGGTAATACGAAATAATATTTTCTGGATCTATTCATGATTACGATGAACTTTTACTATGGGACTTATATCGAATTTGGCAGAAAAAAATGTGTAAATTCTGGTATCGAGTTCATTAATATGTATACGAATTTGTAAATAATCAGTATGGAGAAATGGATACATACTAGTAACAACAAAGCACAAAACAAGTATAGGAAAAAACTTCATTGCAAACAGAATAGTACAAGCTTGGAACAAATTACCCTCTGAAGTTGTGAACTCTACCAGTGTTAATCAGTTCAAAAATAGACTTGATAAACTATCCAAACAGTGAAATCGTGTTATGTGAACTATGATTTAGACGTACCAGCTTTAGCTGCCTGTCTAAAATAAAATAATAATAAAAAAAATATTATTGAATTATAGCAAAAGTTGGTTTCATAATTTGTGTGGAGTTGAACAATTTAAAATTATGTTTTCGAAGATGGCACCATTGTAAACGTTGGCTGTAGTCATGCGTAGATTCAGAAAATATTATTTTGTATCACCAATTTGATTTCACCCAGTATAGTTAGTTCCACGAGAGTTGAGATCACGCACACAACATGGCATGTAAACATGATAGCAGTGATAGCAAATCTAATTGCAACTGAAAGTTTGACCAAAAAAATTGTTCAAGGGATTTGCTTCAATATGTTGAGGCAAGTCATTCGTTTATTCATTTGCATTTATTACTTTATTTAGATGTCCGTGTTACACCTCAACTCTGATGAAATTACCTGTACTAAGGAGGATACTATGTTTTTTGTCCACGATTTATTCGGAGCATAACAAAAGTCTGTTACGAACAATCTTGCTAATATTAGATTATTGTGGATGTCAATAGTTATGTAATAGGTAGATAAAACAGTACTTTAGGTAAACAAAAACATGTAGAGTTAAAGAGGCTATAAAATATGTTTCGTGCAATCTCTCCCCTGAAATTGAGATACAACATTCACAAATTATTTTAAATTACTTCATTGTACCCAAAAACGGTTTATTCACAGAATTATAGTGCCTATCCACTGAAATGTTTCATGTTGCTACATAATAAATGATGATGTGGCTACATGTCAGCACTGGTCACTCTATCTCAAAATCAAAGCATGTGACTGGCTTTCATCAAATCTTTATAGTAAATGCACATTCACCAATCGACGACAACAACGTATAAGGTTCAATCTGAGGTTGTTTTGTCATCGTAAATAGCACTTTGTACGTTGTTTGTAGGGTTAAATTTGCTATGAACAAAAAAATCGCAGATTGCACCTTATACGTTGTTGTCGTCGCAATAGCAATTCTAGAACTTACCACAAGACATACTTATGTTTCATCATCATCATCATCAGCCTATGTTAGTCCACTGCTGGACGTAGGCCTGTCCTATTAACTATGCGTATAGTCGCATTAGGAGGTAAACGCCCATAATCCCCACGCTGGGCAAGCGGATTGGCGATCGCAGTATGTGTCCACTATGATGACGCTGCTGCCCATCATCAATCTTGTAGAATGGTCAGTGACACTTCAATCCCTTAGTCGACTCTTACGACACCCGCAGAAGGAATTAGGGTGGTGACAGATGTATTCTTACTGCCATCACCACACGGCACATGTTTATAAGTGCATGTTTTCTAACAGTTTGTTATTATTCTGCCCGCAGGAGATCGAGCGCATGGTGCAGATTATCCACAAGAAGTTCAGCTCCATCCAGATGCAACTGAAGCAGTCCACCTGCGAGGCCGTCATGATATTGCGCTCGCGGTCAGTACAGTACAAGACACATTTACCCTAGCTGCTTCCCCTTTTCAAACATGTCACTGAACAATAAAATTGTTAGGTATTCATGAAATCATGATACGAGAGTTGAAAGTTGACTTTTTCTATACGAGTGCCGTTGATCGTCAACACCTTCGCTGCGGCAAGTAGCTGAACTCATCATTAACCATACTTTGTAATGGGTCGAAAGGCCCCCCTATCGCAGTGAGTGTGTTAAAAAGTCAAATGAAAAAAAATGTGTAGTACAATAAAATCTGTCTTAAAAAAATTAAAAAAGTGGTTCGAAAGTGTAGTATGTGCCTCACATGGTACACTGCCAATATAAGGGTGAACAATTCTTAAATTGCGACACGAATGTCACAAATTAATTATTAATTAGAATTAATTATTGAATTAATGGGGAAACGAAGCCATTAAAGAATCCTCTTGAAAATTTACCTGTTTGAAATCGACCCATGATTAGATAGTTATGTATTATGTATATCATGTTGTGTCTTATGGTACTTACCTACTATACGTTAGATAACATACAATTCCCTTCATCTTTCATGGAAACCAGCTCGTGATGTTTTGTGATATAGTGTCAAAGATTTTCATGTTATTTGTATTTTTTCTCTGACAGTTTCTTGGACGCGCGCCGCAAACGCCGCAACTTCAGCAAGCAAGCCTCCGAGATACTGAACGAGTACTTCTACTCGCACCTCTCCAACCCCTACCCGAGCGAGGAGGCCAAGGAGGAACTCGCGCGCAAGTGCGGCATCACTGTCTCGCAGGTACCACGAGAGAGGGACAGTATCATACATGCCAGTTGTAGCTAGGACAGAGATACTGAACGAGTACTTCTACTCGCACCTCTCCAACCCCTACCCGAGCGAGGAGGCCGAGGAGGACAAGTGCGGCATCACTGTCTCGCAGGTACCACGAGAGAGGGACAGTATTATACATGCCAGTTGTAGCTAGGACAGAGATACTGAACGAGTACTTCTACTCGCACCTCTCCAACCCCTACCCGAGCGAGGAGGCCGAGGAGGACAAGTGCGGCATCACTGTCTCGCAGGTACCACGAGAGAGGGACAGTATTATACATGCCAGTTGTAGCTAGGACAGAGATACTGAACGAGTACTTCTACTCGCACCTCTCCAACCCCTACCCGAGCGAGGAGGCCGAGGAGGACAAGTGCGGCATCACTGTCTCGCAGGTACCACGAGAGAGGGACAGTATTATACATGCCAGTTGTAGCTAGGACAGAGATACTGAACGAGTACTTCTCACGAGAGAGGGACAGTATTATACATGTATTTCTAACAAGACAACTAAGGATGAATAACCTATATTTAAAAATCGAGGTAGTTTTTGTCAAAATGTTGTACTGATTTCTTACGTATGTAAAATATGTTAATTTTCTAAAACATCTTGGCGTGAGTCGTCTTGAAGGACTTATGTCTGTGTAACATTGTAAAAAAACTCTAGCTTTAAATACATGACCAAGCATGAACAGTCAGCTGCAGAGAAAAGTAGACCCCCTTGCATATAAATTTGTATGCAAGGGGGTCTACTTTTCTCAGTTCTTCTTCTTCATTGTTTAAAAGTTCAAACAGTAAATGAAGGACTCCAATCTTAGTCAAAGTCAAAGTCAAAATATTCTTTATTCAATTAGGCCCAGCAACGAGCGCTTTTGAATCGTTAAACTAAATAGCGAATGAGAGAAAAAAAAAACTACCTCCGATTTTAACCCTACACCACTGCCTGAGAAGAATCCGGCAAGAAACTCAGCGGGACTTTCTTTTTTCAAATAATAGTTTTATAACATCTTACGGCTAACATGCATTAATTAAAAACGAAACATAAATTTTAATATAAATACAGATATAGTACATTAACTAGAGATGAAGCCTCTAATAGTCAGAACAATTATATAAATTTAATGAATTTTGAGAAATGTATAGACGTAAAGATATATGTAAAAGGGCATACAATTGTTTTTAGTTAAACGTTAAAATTAGCATTATTATACTGCTAGAGATGTAAAGGTCTCTAGTTGTCAGAGTAAAAGAAAACAAACGGATACATTTCACTAAATGTTTCAGAGATGTATAAGGTCTCCATGCGTCATCCTTAAGTCTTTACTAACACTAGATAAAATTTCCCTCTCGTGCCATCTCATCGTAATTCTTTGATGAATGATGAAGACGAGTCCTTTTAACCTTTTCAACGCCAAGAACCACTGGCCGTGTGTTGTCCTGCCCACCATGCCAGCAGCCACTAAAATGGTCATCGAGTATGCTGTCAATGTAACTGTCTTGCTGACAGATAAGGTTTATTTTCGTTGTTCATTAGTAGAGATACTGGCGTGTATGTCACAATTTGATGCTACAGGGAAGGCGTTGAAAAGGTTAAAAACAATAAAGGTTACTCGCGAGGAATCTGAAAGATTTTAACTATGCATTCTAGACACCAAAATAATCAAATTCCTTAAAAAAAATTTTTTTATCTTTTTTTTTTAAATTTTTGAATACTTTTTAACATTTCCAATACTTCTTATCATGACAACAATTTGTTAAAATTATTTTTTTAATGATTTTTTTTAGGAACAGGTTTTTTCGTCTAGTCTATTCTTATTTTTTGATGAGGTTTTTATTCTTAGTTTTTGATTTTTTTGAAAAGGTGTGGTAATACGAGGGCTGTTCCGAAAGTTTTTAGTTGCTCCGGTTCTATTCATGCGATTTAAATTAAATTTATATCATTGTGAGGTACATTTCAATACTTATTATGGTTAGTAAATTTATGCATGTGATGGGAATAGTTTTTTTATTATATTTTTTTTACAAAAAGCTGTTTTGTATGAAATTTAACATTGTATGGAGAAATTGGCAATTTTTGACACATTGAAGCATATTTCGTATAAAAATCTTTGAAAGCTGTACTAAAATATACCCGGGATAAATAATTTAGTTCATTTTGCGTTTTTTAAATTATAATTGAACAAAAATGATTATTGATTGAATGATGATTTTTACAATATTCGAAATTCCAATTTTGGAGTTTACGATTTTTTTCGATGCCTACTCATTTATAATTAAAGAAAAGGATATCACGTAATTTGTACTTAAAAATAACGGAAATATTTTCAATTACTAGTACCTATAAAATAAAATAGTTTTATAAGCGAATGATGTTCATAGCATCTCATTAAAAAAGTGTCTTAAAAACCGGTATCATGGTCATTGGAGTAAGGCTCGACACGTCTTAGTAAAAAAAAATAATAAAAATATCTAAAATCTTTACTAAAACAAATTTACACCGCCTAAAGCGTCATTGAAATATCCCTCAAAATGGTGTAAGTTTTATTGAAATCGCATGAATAGAACCGGAGCAACTAAAAACTTTCGGAACAGCCCTCGTATTAAAACACGTTGTGGTGGCATTGTAATCAAAAAGAAGTTTTATGACGAGTTACGTAGAAAAACTTTTCGAAAAAAGGTTAATTATCTCTGGAATCCGAATCCAGGAAATTTTATATAACATTAAATACCCTAAATTGATATTTATACAAACTACAAATACAAAATTTTATTTAAAAAGTATAACTAAACTAAAACTACATAAAATCGAATACTCTAAATATGCTCAGGAATTCAGCATTAAAATCTTTCGGTGTCCTCGCGAGCACCCTGTATAGTGTCAGTCGAAAAGTTAATTGGTTTATATGCAATCTGCGTCTTTCGAATTTATACCAACCCTAACTGTACTATTCAGTCAGCCTCCGTAGCCTAGTTGGTAGTGACCCTGCCTACGAAGCTGGAGGTTCCGGATTCGAATCCCGGCGAGGGCATTATTTGTGTATTTATTTATCACAAATATTTGTTCCTTGGCCATGCATGGCTGTTTATGTATTTAAGTATCTATATGTATCTATCTATTATACACCGTGATTACTAATAACCCGAAAGATTTTATCAGTGTGTTCCTGACCACATTTAGAAACTATAATGTCCTATAAACTTTTCTGGATATCGCCTAGTTTCAGAGTTATTACCAATTAAAAAAAAACATATTTTCTAATTGTAGCTCGGTACAAAAGGGCTTTTTAACGGCGTTGGTGCCATTATGGAGAATAGTCTCACTAACCTCATTAATAGATGTCGAAAAGTGAGAAATAAAACCTTATAAAAATTAGGTTTTTGTAAAAAAAAACCTTAACACTCATTGTAAGTGCTAGTTTCATGAATAACTTTTACTTTTTATGTTAAAATACATTCAAAAATTAAATATCAATTGAAAAAAAAAATAAAAAAAAAAATTTTTTTTTTCGCCAAAAATGACAAAAGTCATATAATATTTTTTGTTTGTTTTTACATCAAAAATGCGTGGTTAAAATCTTTCGGGTTATTAGAGATCACGGTGTATATATCATCGCTTGGTACCCACATCACAAGCCTTAATTGAGCTTACCGTGGGACTAGAACGATTTGTGTAAGATGTCCCAAGATATTTATTTATTTATTAATAGCACTAACCGTGGTACAAATGCAGGTCTCCAACTGGTTCGGCAACAAGCGCATCCGCTACAAGAAGAACATCGGCAAGGCGCAGGAGGAGGCCAACCTGTACGCCGCCAAGAAGGCCGCCGGTAAGGGACTCCGCCGCGACACTGTCGTGCCCAGGGGCCCGTTTCTCAAGCGCTTGTAACTTGTAATACAAGTGGAAATCTCTTTTTAACACTATTGATTAGATAAGGACTTCCGCTTGTATTACAAGTTACAAGCTTTCGAGAAATAGGCCCCTGATGCTCAACAGGGATCGGAACCGTTTTTAAACCGACTTCAAAAAAAGGAGGAGGTTCTCAATTCGACTGAATTTTTTTTTTTTTTTTTGTTGTATGTATGTTACCTGATATCTCCGAGAATAGTGAACCGATTCTAAAATTTCTTTTTGTGATCGAACGTGTATTACCCCGAGATGGTCCCATTGGAACCAAGTTGGGGTCTGATGATGGGATCCTGGAGAAATCGAGGGATCTCTTCAAATGTTATAGGTACATGTATGGCGCTTTTGGTAATTTTCATTCATTTACAAGAATTTGCATTCAGAAAGTAGGATTTGAGGAAACCAATGATGGAAACAAATCGGGAATCTTGGAGAAACCGGTTGAAGTCGGTTTTTTAAATTTTTAATTTGGTGATTATTTACTCTTGAAATAGCTCAATATTTCAAAATATTATGTAGTACTCAATATTTTATGTATTTGGGTGAATCAACTTTTTCTGTCTGTTATTACCATGGTTACGGTCGCCTGAGTCACGATGGTTTTATGCATAATTATGGTACAATCGACAACACAGCTGTGGATACAGACAAAGTGCCAGAAATATGTATACACACCTTTATGTCCAGGCAATAAAGTTCTGTTTACATATTTTTGGCACTTTGTCTGTGTTCACAGGTGTGTTGTTGATTGTACTTAAAGTATGCAAACATGCATTTTTCTGGTGTTAATAAACCCTTTCCTTGATGGGCCATCTACAAACATGGACTATATGCATGTTTGCATAAATTAAGTAGCATAATTTTGCATAAAACCAGCGTGACTCAGGCGACCGTAACCATGGCAATAACAGACAGAAAAAAGTTGATTCACCCAATTAACGACATAGTATTTTTGAATGACTCCTTTAACAAATAATTTATATACCGAATAACGAAAAAGAACAGTTCTTTTGTAATGGAAAAAACCGGTTCCGATCCCTGAGTCGTTGTGCCCCCTTATGAGTAGAGTAGTTCTCAAGTTTGTACACAGTTAATTAAGTTACTGATTCCCTATTTTGTTACTAACTTTTTTAATGATATTTAATTTAATATCTATAAAATAAACATACAAACCAAAAAGAAAACCCTGTCTAGGTAGGAGCTCTACCTTTATACTGCTCTGGCGGTATCACCTCTCTGAGGCTCGATATCACCAAACTGTTATTTAAAGAATAATGCTTACTCTTAGATGCTTACTTTGGTGGGCTGAGAGCTCAGCTGTCTACCTTCGTCACATGTGTCAAATTACTATTGAGTTTTGACATTACTATTCGAGAATAAGCATTATTTTTCGAATAATAGTTTGG
The DNA here is from genome assembly GCA_025490895.1 of Thaumatotibia leucotreta. Classification (NCBI taxonomy): domain Eukaryota; kingdom Metazoa; phylum Arthropoda; class Insecta; order Lepidoptera; family Tortricidae; genus Thaumatotibia; species Thaumatotibia leucotreta. The sequence continues at coordinate 29,117 of JALPQI010011646.1, forward strand.
TGAAATCGAGCTTGAACCGCCAGAGCGATAGTATTTTGATTGTTTATTTACAGTAAAGTTTTCATATATTGTGTACTTTATTAATCATGCGAAAAATTATACATAAATATTGCTGATCATAAAAAATAATGGAAACAAAATAAAAAAATTAAACAGTCATTTGTAGATCTATCTTAATTGTGTACAAAGTTTATGGGATCTATTCTTATATCCATTTATTCCCAAAAAAATAATTGAAAATCTGATGAACAATAAAGGTTGAGTTTTACTCCTGCAAGTTTTAAACACTGCTATATGCAAGAAAGTGACACTGATATTTGCCACATAATTTCCCCATTTTTGCTTCTCAGCTGCAGTAATAATTTGCAGGCGTAAACTCTGCTTTATACATATTTGATCCTTACCTATTTAATTGTCTATTTTTAAATGTTACAAACAACGAATCTCTACGAAGTCTGATAAATAAAAGTGGAAATTATAAAATGACAACACCGGTCAACATCTTCGATTGTACAGGGTTGCCGCTTTTTAATTTCTAGGGGAAAAGTGCTATGAAAGGAACAATTTCAATTTACTGCATTAGCGTCAACTTACGTCAATATTGCCTATGGATTAGTGTTGCCAGAATGCAGAAGATAACGCGGTAAATTGAACTTGTAGCTAATTATCTAACGAGCACCCGATAATTGGGTACTATTGGAAATGCCATCTTCACGGAGGAGTAGTGAAAAATCGGGTGCTCGTAAAACAAAATGTACATGATAAATACCTCGTTTTAAATTATACAGCGTGTGTATTTTATACGGGCGAATAATTAATCCAGCTATAATATCTGATCCTACGAATCGTGTAAGATAATTATTAGGTTAAATTTTGTTTTTAATTAGATGTAATGATTTTTCTAAAGTGCAATGTATGCCGTCCAACTGACATGACACTCGTATTACATTTAGATAATTATGTCTACTTTAATTAATGTGGCTACCATTAGATGCAATATATTGCGTGCTCAATTGTTTTGTATGAAAAAAAAAACTTTAATATCCTAAAGAAGTTTATGTAAACAGGGTGCTTAGCCAAGTTGCCAATCGCTAGCGCCTAAACGTCAATCGTAAGCGAAACGTAGCTAACTGTCTTTGTCGCACTAATATGCAAGAGTGACAGAGAGGGAAAACTACGATACGCTACCAAGCGCTAGCGATTGGCAACTTGGCTAAGCATCCTGGTTCCCTAGGTCCGATAGTAATCGCCCTATAAAATATTCGTCCGTATCAAATACACACGCTGTACTAATAAATCTAATAATATAAATGACCATGTTAGCATTAAACCCTGAATTTGTCCGATTCAAAACCTGTCCCTTTCATAGCACTTTCCGCTACTCTTTTTTGGCATAGTGTAAGTAACGCGATGGTTTTCACACAGACCTGTCCTGGATCGGTGCAGCGCGCGAGCGCTCGCCCCCCGGCAGGGCTACTTCAAATTACAGTAAACACATCAGTCACAATGACACATTGCGGCATTCCGTGACAGCTCCTTTGTAGGCCGTGTGACGCTTAGGGTGCGGTTCCACTAACACGGAGCGGAGCTGTGCAAAATTGACCAATTACATTCTTCAAATTCAAAATTCGAAACACTGTGATGCGGTCTCATTGGCCGAGCTCCCACAGCTCCGCTCCGCTCCGCGCCAGTGAAGCCGCGCACTAAACCGAAAGTTTCTATGCCAAACGGTACAAAATCGTAATTGAAATAAACTTCGTATCTCAGTTCCGATTTAGTACAGTCGCCATCAGATATATGGTAGCGGTCGAGGTCCCCAAATAAATCGGAGCAACGTAAAATTTCAATAAATTCGTTACGTGAGAAAAGGGTAATAATTAGAGACATGTAATTCGTCACAAATTTAGGAGCAACTACTTTTCAATGAGTTCGTAACGTATAATTAGGCAAAAATATCGGAACACAGATATAATCGGAAATATCTGAGCAGTCCGGGTGGTCATAAATATCTCAACATTTATGGAAAATATACCTTAGTGTCATATACACATCGCTTTAAATTCTTTATGGTCAGCCACAAGTCTTATATAGGTTGTCAATAATTTGAATTTAGAACAGAGTGGTTTGTTGTGACGTTCTTCGAAAAGAGTAGACATTTGTCATCGTGATAAATATATTTCTGTCTCTTTTGCAAATTGGACAGATATTATGCCTAAATGCCCTAATCATTAAAATGAGTTACCTAGTTAACTGCTGTTTTGACGTATTGCCAAAATTGGCAAAGGTAGAACAGGAAGCAAAGCTAAATTTCGTGAGAAGATGTCGGGTACTCGGCGGTGCCGCAATAAATAGTTCGAGTAATAAGTATATTGAAGTAGGTATAATTAAACAGCGATTACAATGGGATTTGAAAGTACTGTTGACACAACAGTGTATTTATAAGTCAATCTAGAATATATTCATAGTCATACAGGGTGTCTAAATAAGATAGGTACAGTCATGGCCAGATAATTAGGAACAAGATTTTTTTTCTCATACAACTGCCTGCAAACAGGGCTTTGCAAATTTGATAATAATTAAAAAAATATTTTACCATTTTTTTTTATTAATATCAGAACTTATCCATGATTAAATAAGGTATACTGGAACGTATTGCAAAGTTCTTAAAAATACTTAACTTGAAAAATATGGATGACGCCATAGACACTTCAACTTAATTAGGAACGATTTCATACATTTTGTTCTTAATTAGGTTGAAGTGTTTATGGGGTCATCCATATTTGTCAAGATAGGTATTTTATGGAACTTTGCAATACGTTCCAGTATACCTTATTTAATCATAGATAAGTTCTGATATTAATAAACAAAAATGGTCAATTGTTTCTTAAATTATTATCAAATTTGCAAAGCCCTGTTTGCAGGCAGTTGTATGGGGGAAAAAATCTTGTTCCTAATTATCTGGCCACGACTGTATATACACTTTATTTTTGAAATTTTATTCTATACATAACACAAAAAATATAAAGTATCACTGGTTAAATAAAAATATTTTGGGTCGGCAATTACACATGGAAAATAATCAGACAAATATCCACCTCCAGTAGCATCGCAGATGCCAACCCTTTTCATCGCATTTTTCATCACTTTTTCACACATTTCAGGCGTTATTCCAGTGATCGTCGTTCGAGTATTTTGTTTTAATTGCTAAAGGTTCGTTGGCCAATTAGAAAAGACAAATCCTTTTAAATGACCCCACAGAAAAAAAATCAGGAGCTGTCAAATCAGGCGATCTTGGGGGCCGGTTAATGTCACCTTTTTATCACACTTGTTGTCTAAGCGCGCCATTGCTTGCATGCATAGCGGGAGTAATAGAAAATTGAAATTCCCTAGGGAGTAATAGAAATGTCAGTACGTCATTTAATAATATTTTGTCTTAAAACTTATTTTTTTGAAAGAGAAATTCTGAGACTATAAGACATACTAAGTAGTATTTGTTTTTAGGTACCATAATTATCTATCATCGATTTTGATAAAAAAACTGCATTTATACATTAGAAAAAAACGTGTTGAATATGTGAAAACAATGTATTTTATTCATTTTAAACATCTTGCTTTTTAGGGGATATGGTTCCTAAAAACAAATACAACTATTTACTGCTTAAAACCTACACAATGGATATCCGAATAGAAATAGTGCAGATAAGTTTATTTTTTCAAAACAACCGGATTCGATTCCCCTTATGGATAGTTTTTTTTTTTCAAATATATTAATGCAGTTTTTCTGTTTATTAAAATCGATGACATGGTTCCTAAGAATATATTTTCGTATATCCGATAGTTTCAGACATTCCCATACTGACTGATTTTAATGAGCCACCCTGTATTTTAGTAAAGCAACAATAGCATAAACATATACATACATATAATATCACTGTTACTGATGTCAAGCCTCCGCAGGCTACGTCTACCGCTTACTATCGAACGGTCCATGTGCTTGTTTACCACCAACATAATAATTAATTATCACTAAAAATACACGTGCGAAAAGGAAATTCGTAACTCGTGTAGATTTAAAGCACTCCCTTCGGTCGTGCTTTAATTTATCTCCACTTGTTCCACTCCACTTAATTTTTTTCGCACTTGTATCGTAATTTACTATTTTACTTTCGGAAAGTCGTTACAAGTGTCACAAGGTTTAGAAGGATTTTCGTAAATTCTTGATATGAGGTTCGACCTATGTTGGAATTTCGCTAGAATTGTCGTATTTTTGTGATAATATATAATTTTGCTTCGCTTAAAAGACGGTATTTATTGTTGATTGCTAAAAGTTCTTGCAATATATTTGAAACACAAACGACCACACGGCCCGTCTGATGATAAGTGGTAACCGTAGCCCATAGACGCCTGCAATGGGAGAAACAGTCAATTTAAAATTCTCGAACTTGTCACCGTGGTAAAATAGGATCCGCAAATGACTTTTGGGTATTCTGTTCACCCTTTATACTTTTTTACTTTCTTTCAAATGAATCATTTCCTAGCTTTACGATTTTATTTACTTATCCCATATTAATAATATATGATTACATCAATAAAAAATCAAAATTGAATTTATGTATTTTTCGATAATGATGCTTGAAAACTTCTCTTTTATCTAGGAAACTCATTTACTCACCCACAACAGTGCCGTCAAAATCATCTTTGACATTGACAACTTAAAGTAGTAGTAGTAGTGACAACATAGTAACAAATTAAAATAAACTATGTGATGCAGACTTAAGGTGTATTTCCTATAAATGTTCCGATCTTTATGATCATCCTGGCTGCTTCGATATCTTTGAGTCATGTTCGTTCCGATATCTTTACCTACTTGTACGTTACGAATTTATTGAAAAGTGACTGCCCCTAATTTTATGACCAATTACACGCTCCCAAATCATTGCCCTTTTTTCACGTAACGAATTTATTGAAATTTTACGTTGCTCCGATTTATTTGGGGACCTCGACCGCTACCATATATCTGATGGCGACTGTACCAGGCGCATACAACATTTGAATCAACTTTTTTCTGTCTGTTATTACAATGGTTACGGTTGCCTGAGTCACGCTGATTTTACGCGTAAATATGCTACTTAAACTATGCAAACGTGCATTGTTCTGGTGTTAGTAAACCCTTTCCTTGATGGGCCATCTACAAACATGGACTATATGCATGTTTTCATAAATTAAGTAGCATAATTTTACATAAAACCAGCTTGACTTAGGCGACCGTAACCTTGGCAATAACAGACAGAAAAAAGTTGGTTCACCCTAAGAATAGTGACAGTTTTTATAGTGACTTTTGGTTGTCAACCGATGATTTGTGTACTAAAAGTAACACTCTAAGGTGGATCTTATGTCTACCCTATTATTTACGTATGCTATTAGAACATATGAAATTGGCTTTTTGTATGGAGACTTTTACTTTTGTCGTCATCAAACCTAGATTTGAAACCTAGAGTAAAAGTATTAATGAAATAACGTCACATACCCGACAAAGTTGAATCATGGAATGCCCCTATTTCAAATTTACTACCAGTTTTTGACGTATCCCTGTAAAGATAGCGCGGGGCGGGTAAGGCAGGAGTCAGATTTGTTACGACTAGCGTTGAAAAACAGGAAAAAAACATTTAGTCTTTTTCTAAAATTTTAAAGAAGATGGTTGCCGCCCTTTTTTTTCTAAATAAACAATTAACACCCGAAAAAATAAAACAAATTACTGGAGTAGGTAGTTATCAATTTAAAATAGAGAAATTGTTTTTTATATGGCGGTTTTTGACAATTTCCTTAATTCTTCTTTAAAATTCCGATATATGAAAAGAAATGAAAATTTAGTCATTCTGAAAAAAAAAACACCTTTTTCCGGTTTTTTCAACGCTACCACATATAGCTGTTCCTATAATTTCTATCGGAGATCGCCGATTATTATCCATCTCAGTTATTTACATGTGATATGTTTCGAGTGCGAAAGAGTTAACAGATCGGATGCCTGCCTGAAGCTATAATCTTACTATAACTTCTTACTAAGCTATATTCCCCATATTCATAAAAATTAACAATGGCGTGAATTAAACTATTAATGGTCGCTTATGAATAACTGCATTATTGTGTTATGTTATGTGCAATCCCGGAAAATTAAATATTGAAAAATCTACTTTTCTCAAATAATATGTTTATTAGTTCACGTATAATATGTATGTTTTTAATCTAATAATGGGATTCATTTTAGCGTAACTTTGCCAGTTATTCAAAAGGATTTGTAAAGAGAGTTCATTTTTAGTATTAAACTATCAAACATGTCATATTTCGCTACGCTGAGTAGTGGAGTTACCGCTAACCACGTTCGACGTGTTGCCTTTCAGTCGCACTTGTAAATTCTTACGTAAGCGTGACAGGAAGGTCACAACAGAAGTTTGTTCACGGGAGCTCCTCAGAAATATATCGTCATTTTTTTAGTCCCGCACCGTAGATATAGTTTTACAATGGTTGCTTAAATAAGTTGCCAATTGCTAACACTTAATCGTCAATCGTAAACGAAAGGCTTGTCTTTGTCGCACTAATATGAAAGAGAGACAGAGAGGGAAAACTACGATACGCTACTAAGCGTTAGCGATTGGCAATTTGGCTAAGCATCCATGTTTCGACAGTAAAATAGCTCTTCCATGATGTTCTAGGTTTTCAAAATGACCTTTGATCTCCAGACCAGTGATCTCGTCGTACACTACTTTGATGTCATTTTTTTTTTATTAAATCTAGAACATATGATATAGGGCTTAAATTTAAATATTTGATATAGAATCGAGTCGCTGTTGAGTTGTTATAATTATAATGTGCAAAGACGTTAGATCCTCTCAAAACTGTTTCACAGCTCAGGCAGTTACAAACGTAGTGCATGATCCATTGCCTTCGCATTTTTTACGGAAATATTCGAAATCAAATATAAATTCGGACTTGTCGGTTAAAATACGAAGGAAAAAGATTAAGTGGCAGTACATTTGTAGAGGCTAAAAAAAATTCGGGTTACCGAAGATTCATGAAGTAATGAAAATTTTGGTTCGTACTTTACAAATGACGGGCTATTTAACTGTCAAAACGAGCCCAACCAGTGTAGTGGAGTGAGGCTACATGAGGACATTCTCCGCAGCGGCAGGCGCGTCCCCGTACTCGATGGGCGCGGCGTCCGGCACCGCCACGCCGATGATGTCGCCGGCGCCCACGCAGGACTCCATGGGGTACTCCCTGCCGGCGCCCGGGTACGACCAGCCGCAGCCGTCCTACGACGGCTCCATGGGGTACGACCCTATGCACCAGGACCTGTCGCCGTGAAGACAGGTGAGAGGTAGTGCTGTAACTGAACACGCAGGACTCCATGGGGTACGACCAGCCGCAGCCGTCCTACGACGGCTCCATGGGGTACGACCCTATGCACCAGGACCTGTCGCCGTGAAGACAGGTGAGAGGTAGTGCTGTAACTGAACACGCAGGACTCCATGGGGTACGACCAGCCGCAGCCGTCCTACGACGGCTCCATGGGGTACGACCCTATGCACCAGGACCTGTCGCCGTGAAGACAGGTGAGAGGTAGTGCTGTAACTGAACACGCAGGACTCCATGGGGTACGACCAGCCGCAGCCGTCCTACGACGGCTCCATGGGGTACGACCCTATGCACCAGGACCTGTCGCCGTGAAGACAGGTGAGAGGTAGTGCTGTAACTGAACACGCAGGACTCCATGGGGTACTCCCTGCCGGCGCCCGGGTACGACCAGCCGCAGCCGTCCTACGACGGCTCCATGGGGTACGACCCCATGCACCAGGACCTGTCGCCGTGAAGACAGGTGAGAGGTAGTGCGGTAACTGAACCACGCAGGACTCCATGGGGTACTCCCTGCCGGCGCCCGGGTACGACCAGCCGCAGCCGTCCTACGACGGCTCCATGGGGTACGACCCTATGCACCAGGACCTGTCGCCGTGAACACAGGTGAGAGGTAGTGCTGTAACTGAACCACGCAGGACTCCATGGGGTACTCCCTGCCGGCGCCCGGGTACGACCAGCCGCAGCCGTCGTACGACGGCTCCATGGGGTACGACCCTATGCACCAGGACCTGTCGCCGTGAAGACAGGTGAGAGGTAGTGCTGTGACTGTACCGCCACGCAGGACTCCATGGGGTACGACCCTATGCACCAGGACCTGTCGCCGTGAAGACAGGTGAGACGTAGTGCTGTAACTGAACCACGCAGGACTCCATGGGGTACTCCCTGCCGGCGCCCGGGTACGACCAGCCGCAGCCGTCCTACGACGGCTCCATGGGGTACGACCCTATGCACCAGGACCTGTCGCCGTGAAGACAGGTGAGAGGTAGTGCTGTCACTGAACCACGCAGGACTCCATGGGGTACTCGCTGCCGGCGCCCGGGTACGACCAGCCGCAGCCGTCCTACGACGGCTCCATGGGGTACGACCCCATGCACCAGGACCTGTCGCCGTGAAGACAGGTGAGAATGTAGGGAAACCGGGGAGTGCTGTAGGCTGTAGCTGAACCGACTGTCGTCGGCATGTGGGCTCCATTGGTAACTAATGAGTCCGACGTTAGGCGGACTGCTTTCAATGACTCGTGTGTGTAATGCGCGTAGTGATGGGTCGTTCCCGGTAACTTACCCAACAAAGTATGGGTAATATTCCCAAATGGAAACTTTCCCCATAGAACATTGGGAGATTACCGGAAACGACCCATCACTAAATGCGCTTACCGACCGTGATGCATACAATGTTTTTCATCATACTTGCTAGCAAAAAAAGTTTAAAGACAAATTAGTATTAAATAACGTGCTAAGTTTGTGACGCATGCAAGCAATGACGCGCTTCAAAAGCTAGCGTGAAGCGTGATGAAAACATTATGCATTATTTTTTTTGATTCAATCTACTTCAGTGCATTTCAAGATAAATATGCAGTTTATCTATAAGTGCATAAGGTCATATGTATATGTATTAGGCACAAAAACTCTATTATTTTTTTTATATTTATCTTCTTTACCATAAATCGCAATCCTATGCTGAATAATTATGTTAATTTACCGATTTAATTATCATATAATTCTTTTTTTTTTTTCAGCCCGCGGATATTATTCACTTGTGCAGCTTCCACTGAATTGCCATTTACGTAACTCTACTCTAGGTCCCTACCGGCTCGCGAGCCCTAGCATAGTACATTGTATACTGTAACTTATAATACTTACAAACTCACATGTAGCTGTATTTTTGGAAAGACATGTAATTTCGCCTTGTCTCACGTTTACTTCAGACTTCCAGTATTTATAATTTAGTTTCGGACGCAAAAAGTACTTAAAATGTTTGTATTTGTACCTCAATTGTACTGTAATAGGTTGTTGCGTGAGGGCCGTAGCCCTCGGCCCCGCGCGCGAGCCGTCCTGTGACACTTCCTAGCATCTAAAATGACGCTCAACCATGTCTTTTAACGGCAAGACTCAGAAAATCCTAGATTCAAGCTTCAACGCCATCCTGTAGTACAAAAAGACAGTGTTATTGGGGGTGGTTCTTGAGATTGGTGCCCTGTAAAGGGTTATATCATGTCTTAGATTGATTTTCTCCAACGCTGTCAGTCGAAAGAATTATTATTAAAATTCAAACTTAAAATTCATCAAATTTTGAACAGATTTTAAGCACTGGTCCTCCCAACGGCGATGAACAAGCAGCGACTAGCGATCAGCGATGTCTTCGCGGACGAGTTCTCAAAAATTACTCGCCGGCAGTACAAATAGCCTCAGTTTCACTTTTAATGACATGTGGAATCTATATCTTTTTCGCTCTTTCTTGAGCAAATAAATAATCGATAGCCCATCGCTTACTCGCCTTTAGTGGGACGAGTGCCTTACATTTTATTTTTTTGTCTAATATTCAAACTTTCAGTAGTTAATTATTGATTCAGTAAAACATTATTTCAACTGGTTGCTTACATTTTGTCATGAGCTAGCAACGACAAGATACTTGATCTTTTGAGAAACGTACTCAACTGTGTTTTTGACCGTTGGATATTATCTTTGTAAAATGTACGCATTGCCACTTGGCAAAGCATTGGTGTGATGTTCTCCACGTTGCTGATATGTGAAATGACAATTATCGAAACAAGGAAGTGTCACAAATAGTCCTCTATAATGGTATTATATTTTTTATTTCGACCAGTGAATTCTGAAATTATTGAAAGTTATTATTTGGCAGTATTAGTAGTAAACACTACGGATGGGGTCGTTTCGTTTCGTCTTTCTGTATGGATATGATACGATATATAGGTGTAAGCTATCTTATAGTAAGTGTTCGGATATTTTTGCTGACTATGCGGCGTGGCGGGGCAATGGCGTTGATTATAGTATTTGTTTTAGGAAATTTTTAATTCACAAATATTAAACATATTTATTTTGTCCATCTTGATCTAGTATTTACTTAAATATATAACACCTATTGCTATACGATTTAAAACATACGCTTGCATTTATAAATTAGTTAATACTAGAGTATTGATATACATTAGACTGAAATAGTGACTAATATGTATTGGTGTAATGAAATTTTAATATTGCCTATCGCTCCCCGCGTTCCGTGTGGTTTTTACTATTTGTGTGCAATTTTCACAACGTACATAATCACTAGAGCTGTAATTTAACAATGAGGCAGTTCCTTAATTTCGTGTATTTTTTTACTAGTTAGCTTTAGTTTTTTGGCAACATATATAGCGATATTTTATACCGCGGGCGGGTATACTAACTATGAAATCTAACTAAAATTTATTGTTAATCTTGACGGCTCTAGTGAATAGTACGTTGAGTTTTTAATATTAAATTATAGTAAAGGTTGTGCCTATTAGCTCCGATGCACTTTCAAACACATCTACTAGCGCGAATGGCGTTGCGTTTTACATTATTATGTATTACTTACTATACTTCTCTTAGACCGTCTATAACGAAATAAAATTATCTTGGAAGAATAGACCAACATAAAGCCAAGTCGCGCTAGTACAGAATCGTTTAAACTTAGCCATTGGCTAAACGAATGCGATTATCAGTAATATTTTATTACTAGGCATTTTCGACAAGCGGTGCGCTGTTACCTCTTAACCTGTGTTGACAAACAACCCCACGGCAGAAATAAATGTCTTAAATTACGGCTACTTTTTAAACTTTAAAAGGCTCCAACTACTTAAGTCGAAGTCAATTATGATGGGAGTCCATTGGTTCGAAATATTAAAAAAAAGGTTATGCCGTTTATACCACTATTTGGCAGTTAAATTAAAAGACGACATGTGCATTGTTTTTACAGATACCTTGCCAAAATCACAACAGCGTTTAGCATTCTTTGATTAGTAGATTGATTCTCTTTGAAGGTACCGATACCGAAGCTCGCTAACCTAGGCTCGTACCCATATAGGTTTATCTGGCCAGGGTTTACTAAACCAGGGGGCTATCGTGACCTCTTAACCTTTTGGACGCCAACGACTGATATATTGGCACCACAGGTTCATCGATATATAGGTCTTGGACCACAGAGCAATATTGACCTGCACGCATGTGTATACACTTCAATTTCAGTTTATGCTATTACTAAATTACAGATACAATCATAAATCTTTATAAAACTAACTTAGAACTAACAAATATCAATTACATACATAAAATTTACAATTCAATATAATAACTTAAATAAACCCCCTGAATCGTACCCGGCTCAAAGGTCCCCATTACCCCCTCTGCGTTTCTACGCTGAACTGCAATAACCTTCATATCAGTTTGACATTTTGTTGACGTGGCGTCTGGGTGAGCTTTGGTATTTGACATGGCGTCAAAAAGGTTAAATGCGATTCAGTTTAGGTTCGGCTTGTCAGATTTCGACAGTTATTCTATGGAACTGACACGTTGCCATTCAGATTAACTAAACTAAATTAGTATATCTTAGCCACTCACTTGCTTCATGTAACTTTTGTTACATATCATCACTCTTATTTTACATAGACATAGAGTCTACCGCAAAAATCAAAGCAAGTGAGTGGATAGTACACAATGACAAGAATATAACAGCGCACCGCTCGCCAAGGCTTCCTCGGTGCTAACGTATACTAGCACAATTTTTATTTAGCTATTAGTTTGTACCAGAGTCCGTTCAGTACCGCGCCGCGGAGTAGGTTTATATTTAGCGTACGGAGAGGGCTGTAGCATTATGTTTAGGTGCCGTACATTTACAAATAGGAACAGAACTACATCGATAGATCTTACAAAAGGCATAAAGATGAACCCATTGCTAATATAGTCACGTTAATCCTCTAGGTGCAATGAAATTTAAATTAAGATAATGTATTTGGGGAGATTTTTGCCGACATATCAATAAAGATAATAGTGTCCAACCCCACTAAATAGTCAATTCTAACTAGGTACAAATACAAAGACAAAAGAAAGAATCTCAACTTTACACCTGCAAATTTTGAAACAAAGTTATATGCGAGGAAGAGGTGCTGAAAGAATAGTAAATGGGTGTCGGTATTTAAACTTTGTAATACTGTAGCCGTCGGCCGCGAATGCTGAGGACCTGTTTTCAAATACCACCTCGGG